>CAMPET010000067.1:163128-240614 GCA_946803715.1 Beroe ovata | reverse complement strand
CAAAAACAAGGCACTTTTTTTTCTCAATTTTGGCTAACATCCAAAACCTAAGTAAGATTGACTTGAAACTTCTACCATAGCTCAAGGACCATGAGAAACTCGGACAACCAAAATTTCACATCAATGCGATGATCAGTTCCTGAGTTAGTGGCCGCCATAACCACTTATCGACCCAAAACATGTCAGTTTAAGTGAGCATTTGAGGATAACTCCCTAACTGATCGACCGATTGACTTGAAACTTCTACAATAGCTCAAGGTCCTAAGAAACTCGGACAACCAAAAATTCACTTCAATCCGATGATCAATTCCTGAGTTAGTGGCCGCCATAACCCCTTATCGACCTGAAACATGTCAGTTTGAGTGAGCATTTGAGGATAGCTCCCAAACGGATCGACCGATTGACTTGAAACTTCTACCATAGCTCAAGGACCATTAGAAACTCGGACAACCAAAATTTCACGTCAATCCGATGATCGGTTCCCGAGTTAGTGGCCGCCATAACCCCTTATCGACCCAAAACATGTCAGTTTGAGTGAGCATTTGAGGATAGCTCCCAAACGGATCGACCGATTGACTTGAAACTTCTACCATAGCTCAAGGACCATTAGAAACTCGGACAACCAAAATTTCACGTCAATCCGATGATCGGTTCCCGAGTTAGTGGCCGCCATAACCCCTTATCGACCCAAAACATGTCAGTTTGAGTGAGCATTTGAGGATAGCTCCCAAACGGATCGACCGATTGACTTGAAACTTCTACCATAGCTCAAGGACCATTAGAAACTCGGACAACCAAAATTTCACGTCAATCCGATGATCGGTTCCCGAGTTAGTGGCCGCCATAACCCCTTATCGACCCAAAACATGTCAGTTTGAGTGAGCATTTGAGGATAGCTCCCAAACGGATCGACCGATTGACTTGAAACTTCTACCATAGCTCAAGGACCATTAGAAACTCGGACAACCAAAATTTCACGTCAATCCGATGATCGGTTCCCGAGTTAGTGGCCGCCATAACCCCTTATCGACCCAAAACATGTCAGTTTGAGTGAGCATTTGAGGATAGCTCCCAAACGGATCGACCGATTGACTTGAAACTTCTACCATAGCTCAAGGACCATTAGAAACTCGGACAACCAAAATTTCACGTCAATCCGATGATCGGTTCCCGAGTTAGTGGCCGCCATAACCCCTTATCGACCCAAAACATGTCAGTTTGAGTGAGCATTTGAGGATAGCTCCCAAACGGATCGACCGATTGACTTGAAACTTCTACCATAGCTCAAGGACCATTAGAAACTCGGACAACCAAAATTTCACGTCAATCCGATGATCGGTTCCCGAGTTAGTGGCCGCCATAACCCCTTATCGACCCAAAACATGTCAGTTTGAGTGAGCATTTGAGGATAGCTCCCAAACGGATCGACCGATTGACTTGAAACTTCTACCATAGCTCAAGGACCATTAGAAACTCGGACAACCAAAATTTCACGTCAATCCGATGATCGGTTCCCGAGTTAGTGGCCGCCATAACCCCTTATCGACCCAAAACATGTCAGTTTGAGTGAGCATTTGAGGATAGCTCCCAAACGGATCGACCGATTGACTTGAAACTTCTACCATAGCTCAAGGACCATTAGAAACTCGGACAACCAAAATTTCACGTCAATCCGATGATCGGTTCCCGAGTTAGTGGCCGCCATAACCCCTTATCGACCCAAAACATGTCAGTTTGAGTGAGCATTTGAGGATAGCTCCCAAACGGATCGACCGATTGACTTGAAACTTCTACCATAGCTCAAGGACCATTAGAAACTCGGACAACCAAAATTTCACGTCAATCCGATGATCGGTTCCCGAGTTAGTGGCCGCCATAACCCCTTATCGACCCAAAACATGTCAGTTTGAGTGAGCATTTGAGGATAGCTCCCAAACGGATCGACCGATTGACTTGAAACTTCTACCATAGCTCAAGGACCATGAGAAACTCGGACAACCAAAATTTCACTTCAATCCGATGATCAGTTCCTGAGTTAGTGGCCGCCATAACCCCTTATCGACCCAAAACATGTCAGTTTGAGTGAGCAATTGAGGATAGCTCTCAAACTTATCGGCCGATTGACTTGAAACTTCTACCATAGCTTAAGGACCATGAGAAACTCGGACAACCAAAATTTCACTTTAATCCGATGATCATTTCCTGAGTTAGTGGCCGCCATAACCCCTTATGTAACTTCTTGTCAGATTCTATGTGGATTGTCAAGGTAACCGTTACATTGATGGCATGCTCGGAATTCCAAATCTAGACGAACGTCCCCCTGACTTTGCAAAACATTCGTCCTACGTCCCACCACCGCGGTAAGTGTGAGAATCTTCCCTTCAAAGTATTCATTTTATTGTCTATTGTTGTCAGGGATATATCATGAAATGTCATTTCGTTGTTGAAATGAGTGTCCCCTGATTGTGATGTCTGTAAGTGTTTATGATACTTCCCGTTGAGTAACTGTAGAGTTCTATGCTTGGAGTAGGGCGCAATGTCCCCAGCAGTTGTATTATACAATTCCTGTGTATGGTGTGTCGGTGTACACACGGTGCGCGTACTCTGTAATTATACGGTTGTCCGGACAACTCATATATAGAGTTTCCTGTGTACAGTATATTACATGTGATGGTAATTAGGGAGAATGTACAATGCGAACGATAATATGTAATGAGGGTACCTATACTAGTCAGAATATTATCATCATTGAGTGTATTGCACGTAACTTATGCCTAACCCAAATATCACGAGACGTACGCAAATAGCACGTGACTCACCCCAATAACACGTGTTCAGACCACGTGACCCTGACCCTGTGGTGGAAGAAGCCCCGACTGACGAACTAGTCAATCTTGAAGAGGAGGAGGATGGGGCGGGGACCGGGGAGGGGAGAGACAGTCCACCACCAACCGATGATAGGGACGAACTCATTCAGCAACTTCTTAGAGAGGTACTGTTGAGCACGTGAATGTTTCATTGATCACGTGACTATTTCATTGAGCACGTGGCTGTTTTAATGATGTCACATGACCAACTTTAGAACTGTCTGAGTGCGGTAGTAGAGTCACTTAGTTTTACCCAATACGTTAACTCTCATACATCATGATAAACGTTAACGAGATAGTTTACACGTGATACCTATTCATTGTTATAACTCTTCGGTACCTATTACAGTGGTACACAGACACGTTATACTGTTGACACGTGTACCTCACTATATATCTCTCCCGCCCTGATATCTGTGTATATAATAGTCGATAACTGTGACACGTCATAGGACAGATAGGTAGACTGACACCGTACCAGGTATATAAACACGATAATAATGAACAAACAAACAAACAGACAAACGAACAAACTGACACACAAACAAACATACATGTACATTGTGCGAACAAGCTTCGTTTCTCCTTCTGATATTGTTTAACACTTCACCTTACAGGCTTTTATGCAGTTAACACCCAAACACTCGCACACACTCACAACTACACAAACATTGTGGGCCGTGTAGTAAAAGTATGGTATATCTTCAGAACATCTGTTATTAACAATGAACTCTGACAAAAATTTCATGAATCCCACCAAAGATAACACACATTGTATCGTGCTTTATTTTTACATCGCTGGTTTGGCAATCTTCCAATTGATTGATACACACGAAACGAATCTCATTTACCACGAGTATCTTCACTTAGTTCAAATTTGCATCCTTGGTCAATGAGCTCAACAAGAAGCTCGGTAACATCCTCGATCTGTAGTTAGATTATCCCCCCACCCTCCTGCCCCTTCTATCCCCATCTCACCCCCTCACCCTCCCCTCATCCTGTCACCCCCTCTCACCTTCCCTCAACCTCTCACCCCCTCTCACTTTCTGTCACCATTCCATTTGACAGTTGTGCGAATTGCGGAAGAAGCTATCAACAGCGTTACAGAACTGTCGACAACACGGTACCGATATAAGAGAGTTGGAGAGAGCAAAGACACAAGCCATCGAACAGAAACGATCGCTCGAGACCCAGCTAGCACAGTTACAACGTGAGAATTGTTGATTGTTGACACCTGTTATAGAACAGGTGTTACGTATAGCATGTGTTATCACCTGGGTTAACACTTCACTATTGACCGATTATCAAATGTCTATAGTTTTTGTGGCTGATACCATCAGATGTCACTCATTGACACCTTATTGACACCTGATATCACCTACTAGCACCTAAGTGACACCTGATCGCACTTATTGTCACCTAACTGATATACATCACTTCACAAACTGATGCCACAGTGACACCTGTGGCAAGTGAGGAACAAGAGCAAAAGCTGGTTGAGGCCGAGGCCAGGTGGCGGGATAGTGTGGAGAGGTGTGAGAAACTGAAGCAAGCGTACGGGAATCTCAGACAAGAACACATCAACCTAATCAGGTCGGAACAATATTTCCTTGTGTTTGATGTTTTAACAATGTTTCATGGTTTCATCTGTATGCTTATTAAAAGCGCATGAAAAATCGGACAGAATTTTTCTAATCGCCCGACATTTTTGCACATTGTGCTTTTCATCCTCTGATCGTATCACCAGGTCAAACGCTGAGACGAAGAAGAATCTGGAATCACAGGAGCAACTTCTAACTGACATCACAGTTCAGTTGGAGAACAAGGATACTGGGAGTGCTGAACAACTTAGGAATTTAGAGGTTAGGAATTTAGAGGTTAGGAATTTAGAGCTCAGGGATTTAGAGAACTGTCAATGTAGAGGGGCTGTGTTGTTCTATGATAGAGTTTATAGAAGCTTATTATTTGTGAGGATGCTCCAAGAGAAATTGGCAGTGTAAAACTCTTCATGAATGGCTTAAGATTACTATGTTTCACTTCTTATGGCAGTATCTGTGTTTCACGAGATCATGAAACACTGTCTAATATTATATTATGTACCATGTATTCACGTATCTATTCAGTTTATGCTATATTGTTCAAACAGGAGCCCAATTTCCATAAAAATGCAACTATCTCAAATTCCCAATTCTCTTCTCACTCCTTATCTCACTACACTCTCAGATTCAAGTTCTGAAGCTGGACTCTGAGAAGAACGACGGTATACGGAAAGTTGAACATCTCCAGCGAGAGTTGGCAGCTTTCCAATCACAACAGATTGAGGTCAAGGAGGAGAATTCTCGTCTTCTGTCCGATGTGAGTGAAACACGGGGATGTATCACATGAATTATATTGGATAATGAATTCGCTAGAAGATATCTTGAATCATCATTGTGGTTTCGAGTCAATGATGATTTTTCAGTCCCAATACTAACTTTGTATTCTCCCTACCTGAAACTTATTTTGTACAGGTCGGTGCACTGAAACACAAGGCAGCTGAAGCGGAGCGATTAGCGGAGAAACTGAAACTAGACTTGGATAGGACAGATAAGGAGAAAACAAGCATCGCCCAGGTAGCGGAGATGCAGCGCGTGGAAATGGTGGCGAGATTCGACNGAGACACAGGGGGTTACATCACATGAATAATATTGAGTGAGACACAGGGGGATATATCACATGAATTACATTGAGTGAGACACAGGGGGATATATCACATGAATTATATTGAGTGAGACACAGGGGATATATCACATGAATTATATCGGATAATGAATGCTACAAGGTATCTTGAATCATCATAGTGGTCTCGAGTCGACTTTGACACTTCAGTCCCAATACTAACTTTGTATTCTCTCTACTTGTTTTGTTCAGGTTGGTGTACTGAAACACAAAGCAGCTGAAGCGGAGCGATTAGCTGAGAAACTGAAACTAGACTTGGATCGGACAGATAAGGAGAAAACAAGCATCGCCCAGGTAGCGGAAATGCAGCGCGTGGAAATGGTGGCGAGATTCGACAACGAGAAACTCGCGATTCAAAAGTGAGTTCGAAATCACTTCCTAACAAGAGTGTGTGAGTAAAAACGATTTCTGTGGAATCTGAACACCGAGTATGACGGTGAAAATCACGTGATTTTAAAAAGTGTATATCACCCCCCAGGGACACGCTAAGTAAAGGTGAAGTTGAGTGTTTCCTCGTGTCAGTCGGTCATATCAAGAACCATCAGAACAAGAATCTGTACATCCTTAACAAGGTATTGTTGTTGTCAGTTATGTTGTCAGCGTTGTAATTGTCAGTGGAGTAATACGTATTCTGTTGACATTATTGTTGTAAGTGTTGCTGTCAGTGGAATTATCAATATTGTCTGTGTTGGTGTCAGTATTGCTGTTAACAGTTTGCAACTAACACATCATTACACCTCTAGGCGGAGTGTACACAGACATGTAAGCTCGACGAAACTAGAGCTGTTGTTAACAACTGTCACAACATTGTCAAGAATGTTGTAATGAATCAGAGGTGAGCTTTCCACCTCTTACATCCCTGTTTCAAGAACGTTGCATCATTCTTTATATTTTGCTCCATCGTTCTTTTCTGACATCTACATAGTTATAAGAAGTACTCCCAGATGTCAAATTCCCATTATAAGATCAAACTATATCATATCTAGACACTGATAATTTGATATCATAATTATTGTACAATATGTATGGGTGTGGTTAGTGATAGCTCATACTACTGTACATATTATATGTTACAGCGCTGTGATATGTCAAGAAAACACGTCATTGCATGTCAACATTTGCCTCAAATTATTGCGCTACATACTTACTAAATTTGATTTTCTGTGGAAAGGTACTTATCGCATGAATCGAAGTGTCTGATATATAGGAATTTGGCGCTTACACCCATTGTTAAAGCTTTAAAGGTTGAATTTTCATCTACTGAAAATGTCACACAGAATGGCATCAAACGATTGTTACCTATACAGTTATACCACTGTTAAAATGTGTTGCATGATCTCGGTGTAAGCAATGTGATACCCTCGTGACATGTGATACTCCTGTTTGATGATGGTCAGTGAATCCTACATGAGTTATCAAATTAGTACCAATACTCAGGGTTAGGTTTGGTGCATGTAGTAATTCTCACATACGTCAAACTACAGTATATTTCATTAGCTGAGTTGACACTCACCCCCCCCACATTTTCAATACATCTTACGACACGGATTTGCACTTAACGTGAACCCCATCTTGACCCTGGTCAACTACATACCCCTAAATTCTCTATTATACCGACTCTATCCCTGACAGTTAGACACTGCGTCTCAGTCGACCGATCGACCGTAACCTCTCCCCTACTCAACCCTGATTCCTGAAGAGAAGAAAATTTACTTAACCGCCGGTTCTTAACACCAGGAGGAACACTCAGACCCCCCTANAGGAGGAACACTCTGACCCCCCCTCGTTGCAGGTGGAGTATGATGCGCGCGGCTGACAAGCTGTCAGATCTCCAGAACATCTCACAAGAGCTGACACAAGTTGTGATGTGTGTGCGAGCTACCATGGGCTCCCTGTCGAGTGATAAAGCTGATCAGATGCACCGACACACCGAGGCAGTCATACACAGCTACATCACAGCTCTTGAGGTTTAACTTAACTAAACTTTAGTTAACTTAAGTTTTATAGGTCCAATATGTAACGCCCCAGGAAGCGTAATATCGTTATAAAATACTTGGAAAATGGAAATCATAACCGGTGAATATTCCAATTCTGATGTGAGGCCCGGAGTCATACTTTAGGTAGCTCCTGAGGGGAGCAAGATTGAGCAAAAATTCCCGAAATGCGATCGGGAGTCGATTCAGCGTCAAAAAATACATGGGAATCCACGGTAGTTGCATGAAAATTAGACAAAAAAATTTTCTTCGAATTTCCGATCTCAGTATCGGTAGAAATTGAAGTGATTGTTTCCACAGTTTTATACTTTGTTTTTAAGGGGTTACGTCGGCCCTTAACTTGGGAAACGATTATCGGATTGACGTGAAATTTTGGTTGTCCCAGTTTCACACGGTCTTTGAGCTATGGTAGAAGTTCCAGGTCGATCAGTCAATCCGTTTGGGAGCTATCCTTAAATGCTCACTCAAACGTACATGTTATAGGCGGATAATGGGTTATGTCGCCTATTAACTTTTGAACCAGTTATCGGATCGACGTGAAATTTCGGTTGTCCCAGTTTCTAATGGTCCTTGAGCTATAGTAGAAGTTTCGAGTCAATCGGTCTATCCTTTTGGGAGCTATCCTCAAATGCTCATTCAAACTGACATGTTTAGGGTGATAAGGAGTTATGTCGGCCCTTAATTTGAGACTTCTTCTGGTGATTAGGATAATCGCTGATTATCCCTGTTGCATCGCCGTTCTGAAAAATGCAATGTGCTGTTACTTGACACTGGATGGGTAGACTGGAATATGGTATGAACTGTATGAAATGCACACCGAGAAATGTGTTGTTTAAGTATAATTCAATCACGGTTATCACTGAAAATGAACTTGTTTTCTTTCCTTGGCGCGTTTGCAAAATAACACATTTGCTGTTCAAACAAGTTCACTTTTATAACCGAAGATTTCTGTTCATAGACATGAACAGAAAAGACATGCTTTGTCGCAAGCCCATGTGACCACTCCCTATTCCCCTCTCCCACTAAGTTATTTCATACTCCCCTCTATCACTCTCTATTTCATATTTCCACAACTCCCTATTTCACATTCCCCTGTCCCACTCCCTAATCCACATCCTCAGTCGCTATCCCCTGAAGACAACGTATCTGCTCTGGTAGAGGCGAGTACACAGCAACTGTGCAGTACGCTGCACGATGTTGCTAAACAGTGTGCCAGGGAGGAAACCAGCATGGACAACATAGTCGACCAGGAGATGGCCGTGAGTTGTCAAACACAAGAATATTTTGTCGATATTTGACGGTTGTGTTTCTGTTGCTATTGGCAACACAACGACTTATTCTCTTGTCACCAGGCTACAGCGTCTGCTATCATGGAAGCAACTGCGAAGATCCAGGAGATTCAGAACGCAACGAGACAACGGTACACCGGCTTAGAATTGGAGGTAACATGCTCATGCGATGGAACTGGCCGGGTCGTTAAAACTCCCCCAGAACGTTCCATGCCTATTGAACCCTGTATAACATGACTCACTGTTTGTAGGTGGGGGAAAAAATTCTGGGATCGTGTACAGAGCTGATGGCCTGTGTAAGGGAGCTGATTCTGTACAGTGCGGATCTGCAGAAAGAGATTGTAGCGTGTGGCAAGGTAAGACATTGTGTTGATGGGTAACATGGTTTGTTTTAGAATTTCCTGGACATTGGACAGCTATATATGGTGGCTATTTTATCTGTGTAATTTTCAGTCTTCCGTTGGGAAAAATTCCTCAAATGCCTCGGTAGGTTGTTCAGTTTATGAACATCAGCATCGACTATACATATAAACTCTGAATCAACGAATATAGCAGAAACTATGGCATGCCTATTAACCGAAAACTGAATTCATCATCTTTCACGCTGTTATCCTAACGCATTCAGGTATATTGTACATTGTACCTAAAACTTACGCAATGTACTTGCTCCCAAAGTAACTTTTTCAGTCATTCACGATTGTGTACTCGCTGCTTTCTGATTTCTATCATTCCACACGAATCTGCATGTTATAATTACACCCTGAAATTCCGGAAATTCTTATCATACCACCTCCGTAAACCTCTCTAAACCTTCGCTGTGTCTAGTTATTGCTAACTATCCCCATCAAAACAGAACTAGCGTTTATATGACATTGTAAAAATACAGCATTTCTCCCTACTAAATAAGTTTAAATATCAATAATGAAGCATACGTAAATCTAGCTGCTGAGGGTCTATACTAGTCCCTCAATTACGCTAAATGATTTCCATATAATACGATCCACGTTACTCTGCATGTAACCTCACTCCATCCCACTGAGCACTCACTGCCCCATCAGGCTGGCGGAACTGCCACTGATTTCTACAAACGCCACTCTCGGTGGACAGAAGGCTTGCTCTCCGCCGCTAAAGCCGTCGGATGGGGCGCTTCCACTCTCGTATCCACCGCTGACGATGTTGTGAGCGGAACTGGCAAATTCGAGCAACTTGAGGTTGGTTTGTTTGCTAAATAGAAACATCGGTGCGTCGCATGTCGTACACCATCCCAATTATCAGATGTATGCGAATTGATTTCGAATTCCTGATTTCAGGTGACGTCACACGAGATAGCAGCTGCGACAGCACAATTAGTTGCTGCTTCACGGGTGAAAGCAGACAATGAGAGTGAAAACTTTGGAAAGGTTTGTTTAACATTGTGTGCCCGTCACATGCGAAGAGTGTTGTTCACCGCACGCGCACTGTTCCTCTAATGGTGAAATGTTGCTATTTTCCGCGCGCACGTACAGTTCAAATGCGCGCGACTCTGCTTTCTGTGTTCATAGAATTGACCAAAAATCGCAGAATTTCATCAAAGTACATGGCGGTAGCTCATTGACATAGAATTCGATTGCCACAGACTAGGGACATTATAATTCCATTCCCTGCTCTGCACGCTGCTGCAGTGGTCATGATTTAATTAATTGTGACAATCCTCAGGTCATGGGAGCGTCCAAATCAGTTGCTGGTGCTACAGCGTCAGTGGTTGCAGCATCGAAACAATGCATGAAAATGACAGAGGAGAGCAAGATTGTTGCTGTTGATTACAGTCAGCTCTCTGCCGTGCAGGTAAGCGTGCATGGTGAAGAGGAAGCAACTGATTTCCGAGCAAGTTTGAGACACATTTCCATGACTTCATTTCTGTCGCCGCAGGTGAAGAGACTTGATATGGAAATGCAAGTGAAGATATTGGAGTTGGAAAATGACTTGACGGAGGAAAGACGCAGATTGACAGCGATGCGGAAAATGCACTACCACGATGACGGAGCGGAGAATGGAGACAGTTAATTTGAGACGGTATCGTTGAGACATTAGGTATTTTAGAGAGACAATATGGAGACAGTTTGAGTTATGGATAAAATAGTCTGATGGTATCTGACTATTGCTTGACAAGTGTATAGATAATAGATATTAGATATTGATTTTGAGTGTGGACGAAAATGAAATTAAGGAACAGTTGGTAGAATGTATAGATACATCTATAGTTTGGAATACCATGAACCATCTTTTATACATGATTTTGAACGTTAAGACATTGAATGTTTAATTTTTGATCGACTTGATTAATTCTAATACAGACTCATCAACCATTTTGTACGCAAGTTGGGACGATGATGTTCCTTTATTTGTATAAATCAATGTTTAATTCATAAGTCTAATCCGGCCATTTATAAATTCTGATTGAAGAATCTGGTATTGATATGGCATGGTGGCCTCGCATGAGTTTGTTTATGTTTCGGCCCAATTATACATGACTAACCCATAACAGTTGGAGTTGGTACACAGTCATTAGTATCTCTTTGCGCGGCCTTTCCTTACAGGATTCAACCAAGCAAAAAATTAGAGGTGGTACCCGAAAGGCCACTTATCTCCCCCGTAAATCTGTCATTGGTGTAATTACCATCACTGAAGAATGAGGCCTCAGCGTATCCCCCCCGTCTTCATATCCGAAGATATTTCCTTGCGTTTGAGAATTCTAAATTCGTCAATCTTCCAGTGTTTGTATTGATAGCATCATTGTGTAGATATACTTCGTTTAATTGAAATTTATGGTGTAAAATCTCGTCTTTTATTTTTCTCAGAACCCATGCAAATACATCACACATGCATCACAAATAACATCACTCCTCTCCAACACCACACACACGTGCACTCATAACATATAGCGTAGATACATAATATCGATGAACCATGCCTCTCTATAGCATATAATATGAACATGTACTGTACGTGTGCACAGGCTCGACTTGCACAATTGTCCTACTGAGCCACGAACAGAACTCTGACCCTGTATTTATGGGGGAGAGATGAATAATGTAAATATACTCAAATTCAGGCCGAAGAATGGATATAACATATGCTCGTTCACACACATATGTAACTGCGGAGCCGTGATGATAGTGGTACGGTTCGTACTACTAGTACTACTGCTACTAAGGGAATATATAAATGCTGAACTTAGAGTACATAAACGATCGTTAATCGTTATGATGATGCAGTCCCTGAGCATTACAATTAATGAACTTCACTCCATCGATTGATTCACTTTCAGTGAGGCGATAACAGTTACATGACGCATGCGTAGCAGTGCATGCGTAGCAGTGCATGTGTAGCAGTGCATGTGCAGCAGTGCATGTGTAGCAGTGCATGTGTAGCAGTGCATTTGCCCCTGGTTTTGTGCAATTTAACATTAAAATCAGTCACATTCCTTGTACTGTTGCTACTATTGTTACCATGCATCCATTGTCCCTCATCACATGAAAGTGGTAAACAAGAACCGACACAATAGACTGCAAGGTAGCTTATGACTCAAATGTCTGTGCTAACACATACATATTACTCCAGAGTCTAGCTGTCAGTGTAATACGCTTCGTCAGTGTAATACGCTTCGTGCACAATTAGGAGTACAAATAAGCAGTCACTAGCTTCATATACACACGATAGCTAAAGTGATTTTAGTTCTGAGCAAATACACAATCGAATTCACCGGTTAACTTGCTTTGAAGTTTGATAGTTTAATTTCTGATTAGCTCCTAATTTATAAAGACTTTTTTCGTATCCGCGTGTTTGCTTTGAGCAAGAAAGCATTCAATATGAATGATTGAGTCAGTAGTTCGAACTGCTGTACTGACTGTACCAGACTGACTCTCCAATACCTGGGAGTTGAAGTGTTTCAACTGCATGTGTGTGGCGTATAATGCACGTGCATTGAATTGCGTGTGTATGCATAAGCTCACGCATGCGCGCAGCAAAATGACAAATAACATACTCGCAATTCGCATACATATTGACAGCTTGTCAACAAATCTGACATGATTGTAGTACAAATCTGACATGATTGACCCCCCTAGTGTAGCGGCCCCTAGTATTGACAATCATGTATCGCGCGATGTTACACTCTGACTCCTGGTGATCCTTGTCTCTTAGGAACATGCAGTATATCCATGTCTTGATCTCTTGATCTAGGAACATGCAGTTTCTATGCAGTATCTATCTATCTCTCTTTCAGGGCTAAATATAGCCCATGGGAGCTGAGGGAGATAAAGCGTGTGGTTATCGGACTTGATTAGTTGATATGATAACTCTTCATTAGAAACTAGGGCTTGTCCGAATATAGAAAGCGAAGTTGAAGTGACACCTATCAATAGATATGAAGCATACTACAAGTACGATGAGTAGTGACTCTTTATATCTTTCAATTATGCTTTCTTCCGCGTTCAAAGTCAAAGTGCTAATTGAAAAAAGCTCTTTTTTCAGGTTTCGCAAAAAGCTTTTTTCATATATTTCTTAATCAGCAGACAACTTATTCGAAAAGCTCGACTTCTGACAGGTTTTTGCGTCGTGCGAGATTGCAGAAAACTTTTTATCGGAAGACCTCTTGTTTTGCAGATATATATCCGATTGATCTAGTTTTGATTTGCTGCTCTTGAAGGCTACCAATTTACGAGGCCGCACTTAATCAAAAATTAGGTCACAGAACTCATGGAATTGAAGAACTACAATAGAACTAGAAGTAGAAGCGAAGTACGAACTTCTCGAATAACGACAAATATGCTTCACGACAAAAACATGATATACAGAATCCCTAAAAATATGCACCATGTACACCATGTGCAGTGCACCATGTGTACCCACGTACTATACTATATGCAGTTGCCGTGGAACCAATTAAAGTGACATGGAAGTGTTCAATGTTCAGAGCTATACCCTATAGTCATGTACCAAGTTAATCCACATGGTCCATGTGATTACTATTATATATTCGATCTGTAAAACGGATGAATTTGTCATCACATGGGAGCAGCACTTGCGCGCAGTACATCAACAACTACAAGTGTAGCTGGTATATCCGGCCATGAGTTGTTTCATGCAACAGCTTGTTGAATTGTCTGAGTCGATCTGGTGTTGCTTTTCGCATAGTAAAACTAAAACCTTGCCGCATTGTTTAATTCAACACATTATTATGTTTTATTGTTTAAGTAATTAAGAATTACTGAAAGTTAACTCTTGTAAAACTCATCAACACTTTTCAGTTTAGTTATACTTTACTACCTTCATTGTTTGTATGTTGTATGTTTGTGACGTGTACGATGGTCGTGTTAACTTCCGCCTTGATGGAATTTGTATGGCTTCAGCAAATTCCAACCATATTGTATATTAGACAACACCCAGGCCATGTTAGAGTGACAATGGTTTACCCTGTCACTATTGGCCAATGCAGCTCCTGCATTGTGAGTTGATTTTAAACAAAGATGTCAATAGAGATGGTATAACTATTAACTATATGCTTCGTCATCGACGTTAAACACAAATTGTTCATCAGCAAGTGCTATAGTTTTTGCTCTACTCTGATCATGGCTTTTTCAGCTTAGCCTTATCCCACACACACACGTACTGAGTCGTGACCATCACGTGTGTTGGAGATCATGACGTCATACTCATGGAAAAACCATTGATGACAACTGTTGATGTGTACCAAAGTGTCGCGACACTGACCACTGATGTCTCCTTATACAGAGCACGCAGAACAACCTAGTATTGCTCTCAGTATTGCTCTAAGTGTCGCTCCTATAGTAATACACGACATTTTTATGTGTTCTCTCAGCGTATATTACATTCCGTTTTTAATCAAGTTTAAACGATTTATACAGTCCGTTATAGCTCAAGCTTATATATACTTTCATATTGATGAAGGAGCCCACCTTTCGAATTCGAGATTCGCCTCGTAACCAAACACTGGCGTTGCTCTGTGACAATTACCTTTTCTTGTTCGCTCCGAAACAAGCGCGTGATCACACGTGTGTGATTGTATGCGGCAATTATACCGATATTTAGCTGTCTACCTGTCTACCTGTCTACCTGTCTACCTGTCTACCTAAGTCTGTCTACATGTCTACCTGTCTACCTGTCTACCTAAGTCTGTCTACCTGTCTATTTAGCTAAGTCTGTTTACCTGGTGATAAACGCAATTCACAACCTCAAAATCTCTTCTTGATCTTCCAACTTACTAAATTGTTAGATTAACCAAATGATCCTGCATATTTCCTATCGTTACTGCTTTGTATGCGTTGGTGAATATTTTACTGTAATTCTCAGGATCAAAAAGACCTTGCATAATTAATAAATGCATCGAATTAAAGACTTGTGGAGAAACAATCCAACTTTTATGGGGCATTATTTGAATTTTCGTAGCTTGAAACTTGCTTTCAGTTATGTTCAGTAGGAACGCTTTACTGCATACTGTAACAGCCCATTATCAAGAGAATATTGAATAACCATCCTACTTACACAAAATCGACCAAAATGTTTCGCATGTCATTTGCAATTCCAGGATACAAGCTGGCCCCATACCGATACCAGCCACGTTTTATATGACCTAATCGACAAAATCCTACTGCTAGCCTATGAATATAAAACATATAACACTCTAACCTAAACACTCCCATAAAAACAATAGCGCCAAAGCTATCATGAGTTCATGAATAAAAGATAAATGCAGCAATTTAACCTCCCCAACTTTGCAAGTATGTATTGTGTGATCACACATTTTCCCATTTCCCCTGCACCGCGTCCAATGTGTGTTACTCATTGTGTAGAACACCAGAGAGAGTGTAGTTATTGTTGTTGTTGTTGTTGTTGCTGTTGTTGTTGTTGTTGTTGTTGTTGTTGTTGTGTTGTTAAACAACCAGGATACTAAAGGTTGCTGCTCACAACAATTCCCACATTTCCCGCTCTCCTTCTCTCCCTTTTTTTTCTCGGAAATATAACATATTACATGGTAATAACCAGCCTATTTTACAATATACCCCTTGCTCCGTAGTCGTGTTTTTAATATTTGTTTTCCATGCGAAAGCACACACATAATTACCTATGTTAGTATGTTTTCGGACCGATTTGACCCCCTCCCCCCTAAAAGCACATACTTATAGTAGTGGTGTATAATCTAAGATAAACTTCATATAACACAAGTAAACACGTGCGTTTTTATTGCTACTTCGTAGAAATTAGGATAATCACAGTTTCGTTACTTTTTCTCCTGTTTCATTATACGTCCTTGTTTTAAAGAACAAAATTGATTTGATCAAAATTAGTTTCACTCTACAATATCTCTTCCCCATGCTTGATTGCTTCACTACACTATTATAGGATAGCTAGATATAGTCAGACCATGAGCTGTAAAGTGGAATGGAATCCTGTGTACCCTTCAAGATAACATTGTAGGTTATTTTTTTATAATACTGAGGAGTGAGTATGAACAATTCGTCAATAAACCACTGTTCACTGTTCACGATTGTAAGATGAGTGACAGAAGTCGCATGATTTTTAGTACCATTTGGGTTGCCAAATGAGCCAATGCTCTAAACTAAAACAATGGCCTTACAAATCAGTGACAACAATACACAATCCATCTTCTTTTATACTGGAGGCATTCTACCGAGAAAATAATCGTTTATCTGAATGATGATGGGTTATCCGCAGGTGCTGCAGACTGTTGACACTCCTCACCACATTACTCCTTCCCCTCTCACCTGTCACCTCTACAACAGAACTCGCCCCTCCTCTCTCTCACCATGACACGCGTTACCCTGACACGCGTTACCATGACAACAACCAGCACGTGATTAATAGGCGTGACGTCATGATCACGTGTGACAACGCGACAGTTGCTAATGGCGCAGTGTACATGACTCGAGATGGGCAGTTGAGGGACAGGATAATCGTGCAGTGTTATGAGGGGTATCAAATGGAGGGGGACCCCCAGGTGAATTGTGAGGAGGGGGATATAGCCCACCTCCTGCCCTCCTGCCGAGAGGTAGAGAAGTGTCGGGTTGAGTGTGGGGTGGATCATGGGTCGTGTGTCCACCACACCACGGGCGACCTCGTGGATCCAGGTAGGGAACTTTAGAAGAGTCATTATCTCATTATCTCCATCACTCATTCATAATATCAGTCATATTGAGCGACCCGTCTAGCAATTCTAGAATGAAGAATTTCTAGCAATATTGTTATTTAATGATGAAAAGTGTGCGGTGCACTTTCTAGGAAATACCAGACTGTCTGTATTCATCATTCCACATCCAGGATTTATTCTGAGAAAAGGTTCTTATTATCCAGCACATATTATGTGCTATTATGTTATTGCAGGTGTTGAAGTGCACTACTTGTGCGATGAAACGTACTCGTTTTCAACGACCTACTCAACGATAACGTGCACGGCACAAGACGGTGTTTTTGATCGCTCACTTCCCACATGCTTCACCCAAATTCAGGGTAAGTAAAACATGGAGAGTGTTTTCCCTATCTATAGCATCTTACATGCAAAGGGGGGAGAACATGTTTAATCAATCGTGAGTTGCAAATCGAACAATTTGACCCCTTGCAAAGCTTCATGCCACAGTTTGTCCTTTGACACATGGACATTGGAGGTCCTCTCTAAGTAGTGCTAAGTGAACACCAAAAAATGCTACATTGTTCCATAATCACAAGGCCAAGTGAACACAATGTGAGAATGATTTGACCCTAGTCTTAACTTCTGAACGCACTAAACAACCATCTATAAACTCATTGATAATACACTCAAATTACATCCACAGCAGGGATACCCTGTTCCCTTACCGAGTCAGAAGCTGTATCCAACTTCCTGGAACCATCAGCAGCGCAAACTATACAGAGTGGACAGTCAATACAGGTAATTACTTAGTAATTATACCAATTAGCATGTCACTGCTATGATCGCTGTCAGTGACCAAGATGCAATCAGAATATAATCGTCTTGGGAGATGGTAGCTAAAGTAGGGGAGAGATAATCGGGATAAGTTAGGTAAATTGAGGGAGACATAAGGAGGAAGGGTAGGGGAATGAAAGTCATCATGTTTTGGATCTCAGGTTGTGTGTCAGCATGGTTATCATCCACGTGAACACAATGGACCAGTCACTATTACATGTACAGAAGAGGGAAACTTCGATAGGGAACTATCCGATCTTTGCTCCTTCGGTGAGAGAAATAATTACCGGTGGTTAATTACCAGTAATTATCATTTAATTATTACGACGATTAAACACTGAAAATCCTGATTTCAATAACCTCTTTCATGTTGCAGTGGGCGTGGATTTCTCGCTAGATTACACAGCAGAAAGGACCATAAAACAGAACGAAGATAAGATAAACCTTGATAAGGGTTCGTATATATGAATAAAGACCGTGAATAGGAATATTTCGTAAAATGTAGAAACAATTTCGTGAATTTCCGGCACAGGTTATCTCACCTATAACTGTCACACTCTACAATCAGGAGTTGGGGTGAGGTTAAAGTGCGCGGCTCACTCCCTCACCAATGACGGGTTACCACTCCCTGAAGTAACATGGCAGATCCCTCCAAAACTGCTGGCGCAGAAGCATCACAACAAGGATGGCACTGTGTCTGTTTCCCATATAGAGGGAGTGAAAACTGGTGAGTGTCGAGTTTGGAGTATCTAGCTTATATTATAAATCAGCAACTATTATCAGCATTCAAGTAAGTAAGTAGCACGACCACTTCGATCAAACGAGCACTCCCATCCATAAAATGATCTTATCAACCTCGCCTATCCGTCCTAAGCAATACCGAAGTAACACCGACCACTTCCAGCAGATCATCATCAGATCAGATATTAGCTGGCATTCAAACATCAAATCCCACACTTTTCAACCTACCTCATCCCATGATTCCCCCCACAGATTACAAAGTTAGGTACAGGTTCGACGTGACGACGGGGGATTTTGTCCACCAGGCAGAGGCCACGCTGTCCATAGAGTCCACAATGGAGGTCCACAGTGGAACCTACTCGTGCATGGTGAAACTAGTGGACTTTGATCAGTCCAAATCTGTGAGTGAGGCCAGGGAAAACGGCACTATTATATTATTTTAGTAATCAACAGCGAAAGTGTGAACCAAATGTGATATTCATCCTAGATCCTGATCAGGGCATCTAACATGATCAATCAGTTAATTATGATCGATGACCACGCCCTATTTAACAATCCCCCCCAGAAAACACTTCAAGTGAAGAGTGACTTCACCCCGGCCATGTGGCTCCTCCTCATAGTACCAGTAGTGATGTTCGTGGCAGTTCACTGTTTCTACAGGAAAGCAGTGAGAAACGGGCGTCACCCCTTCCAGAATAGCAGTAAAATGGCCAAGGATATTATGCAGGTGAGTGTATAAATCATCGATATGAATAACAGCAACAGTGTAAACACGATCATAATCCAAATAACAGTAGAGCCAGCTACCAGTCATTAAGACATGACACCTACATTGTAAACAGTGAAACCCGCGCACATGACACTTTGACACCCCAGTTAACTAAGTGAAACAATGACACCACCGACTGTTGAAACACGTGACACCACCGACTGTTCAAACACGTGACACAATGACACCCTATTGTTGAAACACCTGGCACAACGACACCCCTGACTGTTGAAACACGTGGCACAATGACACCCCTGACTGTTCAAACACNATACACGTGACACAATGACACCACGAACTGTTGATACACGTGGCACAATGACACCCCCGGTTGTTCAAACACGTGGAACAATGACACCCCCGACTGTTGAAACACGTGGCACAATGACACCACCGTAGGAGGTAGACAAGCGTAAGAAGTTGGAAGAACTGAACCTGCAGTACTACAGTTCAGGGGGGAAGAACATCAAACCAACAGCTGCACAGTCAGACAAACAGCAACCACGGAGTAGACGGGGTGCTGTCATCGATGTGTGATGTCTCATCGTGATGCATAGTGATGTCTTATTCCTGTAGTGATGTCTAAATTGATTAGTTATTCCTATAGTGATTCCTTATTCCTAGTGATGTTTCCTTCCCAACCATGGTTTATTTAATAAGTGTGTGTCCCAATATGAATCCATCCCTGGTATTGAGTCTCATCTCCAGCTGCATTCTGCAATCTGCGTGCATTAGTTTCTTTCACGTCCATTTCATGAACTATCGATATTGATGGATCGAAGTGGTGAAAAATGAACTAATCCTCAATTATCTAATGCTGGGTCATTGATCTCTTTACTGTGACAAGACAAGGAATTATAGATTAACAAATTGTTATACTTTTGTGTGATTTGTGTCTGTATGATTATGTTACACAGGATTTTGTTCCATTTGTTTCCATTCGGCTGTAGTGAATTGGGACGTTGCTCAAGTTCTGACATCTCTAGCGGGTGATCAACTCTAGGGTGGAACGTGTGTGTGTGTGTGCGTGTAGAACTCATGATTATTGCAAGTGGAGACTGTTCGAGCACTTCACGAATTTGGTCTTCGAAACATTCCTTGCCATGAAAAATTTACAACTCTGTCTATTGAAACACGTGTAAGTTGCTGGAATTTCACCGGAACTATTTAGTGTGGACTGTCGCCACTTTGCTGTTAAAGTCAGATGTTTTTGAGTGGACAATTCAACACTGTAACACTTGAATCCTAGTACTGCAGGCTAGACTTTCTTATTAGGGAATTCAGACACGCATAATTTATGTGCGTTTTAGCATGTTCATGCGTTTAAGCAGGTTCATGCGTTCAAGCATATACTCATGTTAAAAAGTAGACACGTGAACGTGATTTGTTTGAACAGTTCAAATCGCTATATTACAATACATCAAACACACGTCATTATACGAGTTCAAAGGATCAAGATTAATCCTATTTTCAGGCTATCAGCATTAGTTAAGAGATGATGAGGCATAAGGTATCATCATACGCATTACGTCCTTCATTCGATTGAAGCAGGACAGTCAAAAACGGACATTTTATTCACAACTGTGTTTTCTGTACGCCGTAAAATACTAAAAAATCAACAAAAAACCGTCACAGCATCGATCAAAACGCACACGTGTTTTCGATTTATGATTGCAACAAACGTGTACACTATAACGTAATCAATTCGCTACGGAAAAAAGGTGTATATGATTGCTTACCTTTGCAGCATCTTCATTCTTCAATGTCCAAATCAAGTGATTAAATGATAAAAGCAATTACTTGTCTTTAGTAGACGCCCCTACAAATCCTTGAGAAGGTCCAGGCCCTTGGTAAGTTCCGTGATAATGGATTGGGAGTGTCGAATTTGTAACTCCGACATGTCAACCAGGTGCTTGCGGTACGTTTCCAGTCGGCGATTCTTGAATGTTTCCAACTCTGGGAGTTGAAATATAGAATTCATTAGGACATATCCTGGATTCGACTATTCAAAATTACGACTTTTCAAAATTCCGACAATTCTCGGTTCGAAGCAACAATAATCGCGGACTAGATAAAAGTTCGATGCGGGAAAACATCAGTGCAAGTTCCATTCTCCTACCTGTTTTTGCCATATCGGATATCGATTCAAATCGGATGGTGCATTCTTCAAGATACGCTTCCGCAGTTGGAATATCCTTGAATTTCTTCTGAGCGGTTTCTAACTTTGCCTCTGCTATCTCTTTGTCCGCAAGTGAACGCCCTCGCCTGTAATACGTAATAGAGTAAGCTCCTTCAATGCTGGAAACTTTCCAATATTATACATTTCACATTTTCACTAAGCGCGCAATATGGAACCATGAGTAGGTCTCAAGCTGAACAGTGCCCAATATCCTACCTATATAAGAGCGATTTCGCGGCCTGTGTTTCCCGCTGATAATACTTGAACAAATCACTCATCTTGAGGTCCTCGTCGGTACTTATTCTCTTCTGTAACTTCTGTAGGGACTCAAACGAGATAGCGGCCTGGGCCATGAACCGTTGGAGAGACGCGTCTCGGGTGGAGAGCAGCGCAAGACATCCGGCTACCTGTGGATAGTGTGTTACTGTTAGCAGTGGATCACTTTTCAGCTTGCTTAAACATTGAATAATTGGGATAAGTATTATGTTTGAGACTACCGCGGTTATTCCTAGACATAGCTAATCTGGAACATGGAGTTCGACAACTAATTTTGATGCCAACACAATGCGATCACATTAGTAAAGCCAGTAACAATTACCTGCATATAGTCGACTGAGAGGGCATTTGTAGCGGAAGATAGCGCCTCACTACGTTTAGTTGTCTCCTTTATCTTCGTATGATAATCCTCCAGGAAAGCTTTTCTCTCGATGAAAAACTCGTCCTTTTCCTTCTGCCCAGACAGCATAACCTCGTCTACATTCTTAGTCATGCTCTTGAAGAAGCCGCCTATCAGTTCTTTCTTGTTCTTGGATCGAACTTTGAGCTGTGGGAATGATTTGTTGGAACGATACACCATAACACGGGTTCGATATGAGGTCAATCAGTGTTCGATTGTCACATCGAAATAACTCACATCCTTGGTATATTCCAGGAACACTTTGAAATTGCTATCTTCACGCAGTTTGGAGTGTGCTGCGATTCTGAGCAAGTAAATCTCGTGCATAGCTACAGTTTTCTTGAAAAGAGCCAAGTAGTCACTCTCCAACTCCTTTCTCAACTTCTTGTACTCGTCTTCGGTCATGGTGTTCTCAGCTGGGTTAAGTGAAACAGTTAGTACACAACAATAACAGTAAGTACACTGTAAGTACACAGTAAGTACTGAGCTATGCAATTCAAATGGGGTTCCCTGCGCGCCGCACACAAACAATGAATTTAATTATTAAGCGCGCGCGACTAGTGCGCGCAAGAACCCCAAAGTTTTGTCATCTGTCATCCCGCGCCCGCCGTAAAAACCGATTTGAGACAAAATTGGTCTGACATCAAGTTGAACACAAATATGGAAATTCGACAGCTGCTAACATATTCATTTTGGCTTGACCCTCGATATAAATTAGAATGCAATGAATTTGGTACAGTCGTATGACGACCCCGCATATGAACAATTATAGTGCATTGTCTGAAACCTAATACAAAACACATTGTATTTGCCATTGTAACTTGATACGGTGAATGTATACATTTCCAACATTGATAAGCGCTAGGAAGCGCTTTAATTGCGCCTACAAAAGATGCAATTTACATTACAGAAACTGCTTGAAGCAGAGATGATATACTTTACAAAAGTGCTCCGAAAATTTGGTTGTACGAATTAGGTATAAACGCAAAAACAAAGGTTACCTGCAGTTACCCTGGTCAGTTTGTCTCTGGCAACCTCGAAGTCCGGTTTTGGGGGAGCTGGTGGTATCTGCAGGTAAATTGTGGTGTCAAGCAGTAGTGTCACGGGGAACGGTGGTGTCAATATCGGTAAAAAGTTATGTCAGTCCAAATTTGTGTCAATAAAATATCATATCAAGAGGGGAGTGGTGCCAAGAAATCAGTACTAAGAGAAATTGACGGCAAAGAAGAAGTGGTGTCAACTGTCAATGGGCGAGGTATGGAAGTGGTGTCACTCACAATGTAGCCGGCATATTCAGGGTTTTCACTCAGCATATCGTGTAACCAGATGAATTCTTCATGACACCTAATAACTGACATCTGGTTCTGTGCGAAGGACGGGAGGGCAGTCTGGAGGGAGAGTAAATGAGGTGTGAGAGAATGAGAAACCGATTTTAGATATCTCCATTTTATTTTGAGCTCAAACAATGCAATACAATTTTGACCAGCTGATAGCAGACAAGTAGCTCTTGTGACGAAATAGGTAACTACGTTCTATTTCATATTTTTACCCACCTTAGTTTGGATTGTAAACTTGACCGTCTCAAGCTCGCTGACAGCATCACTGATACTGACTGTCAGCCTACCGTCATTTTCATCACTCAAACTAACGGTCGCTGAGTGATCCCTCTGCAAAGTTATTATCATGTTAAATATAACACTCATTACCAGAGCATACGATAGCTCTAAAACTATTCAGTATACATGGGATATTATACAGTATAACCATACAATGTACAGTGTATGGAACTGTCGGTATCTATAGATCGATTAAACATTATATAGATTTGGGTCCAAATTTGGGAAATGAGATTATATAACTTGACTACTATCAGTAATCGATCTCAGTGAGCACACGCTCCCAAACGGACTGCCCAATTTAAGTGACCTAAAAACCGATAGGTTCCAACACACACACACAACAAATTCTGTCTACGGTGTCTCAAAGTACTGTTCCAGACCTATGGTGATAATGTGTGTAACAGGTATTAATTACCGGTGATATAAGTGAGGTCTTATACACCCAATTATAGATGATGAACAGTAAATAGTATGACCGTAGTCTCATGTGGGAAAGACGAATGAAGGGTGACTCCACTCAAGAGAAAGTAGATACATTCGGAATAAGAACTTCATTTTGGAATATACGGAATGTAGCATAGATGGAAGTGCACCTTGATGTACTCTAAAGATCTCCAAAAGTCCATTACATCAGTGAAATCTGACCCCCTGACGACATCACACGGTGCAGAGAGGGAATCAGATCTCATTGGATCGATGAGATCTGATTCCTCGTCATATGATTCTCCTTCACTCAGAATCTTTCGTTGTGATAGAACCCTCATTAGCTCACTACCCTGCTCCATGAAACGACCGAAGCTTCGGCTTCGGCTTCGGCAAACTTCGGCACTTTTTTGACATTCGGCTTNTTCACTCAGCATATCGTGTAACCAGATGAATTCTTCGTGACACCTAATAACTGACATCTGGTTCTGCGCGAAGGACGGCAGAGCAGTCTGGAGCAAATGAGGGGTGAGGGAATGAGGGAGAGCAAATGAGGGGTGATGGAATGAGAAATTGATTTTAAAATACCTCCATTTTATTTTTAACTTGAACAATGCAATACAATTTTGACCAACTGATAGCAGACAAGTAACTCTTGTGACGAAATAACTATGTTTTATTCCATATTTTTACTCACCTTAGTTTGGATTGTAAACTTGACCGTCTCAAGCTCGCTGACAGCATCACTGATACTAACTGTCAGTCTACCGTCATTTTCATCACTCAAACTAACGGTCGCTGAGTGATCCCTCTGCAAAGTTATTATCATGTTAAACATAACACTCATTACCAGAGCATACGATAGCTCTAAAACTATTCAGTATACATGGGATACTATACAGTATAACCATACAATGTACAGTGTATAAAATTGTCGGTATCTATACGTCGATTAAACATTACATAGATTTGGGTCCAAATTTGGGAAATAAGATTATGAAACTCGACTATTATAAGTAATCGATCTCAGTGAGCCCACGCTCCCAAACGGACTGTCCAATTTAAGTGACCTAAAAACAAATAGATTCCAACGCACGCAACAAATTCTGTCTACGGTGTCTCAAAGAGTCAAAGTACTGTTCCAGACCTAAGGTGATAATAATTTTGTGTGTAAGAGGTATTAATTACCGGTGTTATAAGTGAGGTCTTATACACACAATTATAGATGATGAACAGTAAATAGTAAGCCGTAGTTTCATGTGGGAAAGACGAATGAAGAGAAAGTAGATACATTCGGAATAACAACTTCATTTTGGAATTGACGGAAGCATATATGCATATCTATGCGCATAGATGGAAGTGCACCTTGATGTACTCTAAAGATCTCCAAAAGTCCATTACATCAGTGAAATCAGACCCCCTGACGACATCACACGAAACAGAGAGGGAATCAGATCTCATTGGATCGATGAGATCTGATTCCACGTCATATGATTCTCCTTCGCTCAGAATCTTTCGTTGTGACAGAACCCTCATTAGCTCACTACACTCTTCAGCATTCAGATTAGCAAAGTCAGCACAAGTGGCATCTGGTTCTAAAGTGGTATCTGGTTCTAAAGTGGTGCCTGCTTCTAGAGTGGTGTTTCCCTCAATAGTGGTATCTGGTCCAGGAATACCAGCCAAAGATAGTCCATCATGGTAGCTGAGACTGGCGCCAGGAACCAGACGAGGATTGACGTACAGAACGTGGAATAGTTTCGGAGTGGAATCACTGACGTCAATAACCACACTCAACAGACACGTCATGTGGTGTTGTCATGAGTTGTTGTCATGAGTTGTTGTCATGGCAACATGACAACACAATTTGTTGCAGACGACAAACAACAAATAGTCATACAAGTGATTGCAGCAGCATTTTGACAGCAACACACTCATACAAATAGTGAGGTTGGTCCAATGGTGAGAGTGTTATACACTGTATTGATGCTAATCCACCATTGTTTACTCTCTCTCTTCAACTCATTGGTGTATAATTGTGAGCCACAATGAACAATGTACAATGTTTGCATTGTTCCGGATTTCAAGTTAAGGTGAACGTGTTTCTCCTATTGCTGGTGTCTCGCTATGATCGTGTTGTTAAGAATGTATTGCCATGTACACACTCGTTCAACATACCCTAAATACATGATGAAGTAAGCTGTACATTTGCCCTGCCATAAATAAGGGAAAAGACGGGACCCCTGTCAGAATACGAAAAAAGGTTCAAAATCTCCCCCTTTACATCACACCATTTTTCGGAGACACAAGCGTACAAAACTCTGTTCGAGGACTAGACTCTGGACACCCACCGTTAGGACTGTGAAATTACTGAGGAGGTAATCAATTCTGCCGAAAGCCGGTACATCACGTGAGTAGCCGTCACCGTAAGGTCTGACATAGACAGACCAGCAATGGTAAATCTCCTGCCACACGGTCAGCTCGGAGGAATCAGCGCACATGACGGTGGTGTCAGGTGGTGTCAGGTGGTGTTACATCGTGTTGACTGGCATGTCAAGATGTGAGGAGATATTATGTGAAACAATGTGGATAGAAAATTGAATCTATACCTATAGTATGATATCAAGTGAAGAGCAAACAGCACAATAACTATTATTTGTGAATAAACAGCCAGCTTTATAATAAACGAACTGATCACACATCAAGTTAGTGTAAAAGGTCCTAAGCTATTGCTAAAACAACACAACGATGATAGCCACAGTACACGCAAGAGGACGAATAACTGATCATTATTTTACTATGAATTCCACCGTAAAAATCACGAACATACCTAATTAGCAATCCAGCATGGAAATAGCTGAATTTTTTCAATACGAACAACTAACAAAGGTGATAAAAAGCACCAAAGCAAACACCCGTTATATATACCATGAGCACAATATGTACACAAACTCATAGTAACGCTGCACTGATGAATAGAATGGGGACGTTTGTATTGTGGTCAACAGGTGGGATGGTATAGCAGCACAATTATCCCTCATAAGGAAATGGTTACATCAGAAAAACGATAAACAAGAGAAGAAAACACATTTGAAACTTATTCTCAGTGTAACAGATTTGATACTAAGAAAGAAACCTCATTATAACTGCATTATATGAGTGGTGTACACTGTACAGCTTGTTGTGCTTTGCAAGCCTCAATAGTCAAGTGATACCATAGAATGAACCCAATGAAAAATCATGATATGTATATTGTATAACATTGAGAATAGGTATGAACAGTAAGATCTTCACGGATTGTTCAGATTGTTTGTTAATTTAGTATCGCGCTTATATTGCGCTTTTAACAATGTCTCCCATTTTCTGTTTTATTTCATGACTTGTTATTGTTGGAAAGAATCCGCTTATAAAGTTTTTACTCACCCCTTCAGTGTCTTCATCCGCAGTCATCATATCGACTGAGTTCCTATCAGAGAAGATATAGTTATTTAATTATCTATCCCTGAACTTTGAATTGAGAGATGGATAGTATTTGCCTCTCATTTTTGATCATGGATTAGTGAACGCATATCTTGAGAAATGGGGGATTAAATGAAATTCCTAAGAAATGGATTGAAACAGTATTGTTACTTAACTTAAACATACTTTCAAATAATAAAAGGTCATTATTTACATCAAACTTTAATACAGTCACACTAAAGAATAAGATGAAATACAAATTATAATACAAATTTTAGATATCATTGCAACTTGTATCATCATTCTCGTCTTTACAATCAGGAGCCTCTTGCAAGTCGCCCACATTTAATTCTTCCTCTATGAAATAACTCCTTGAAATGTCCAAATGTTCCTCATCATCAACAAGAAGGGCTCTGTTGGGAAGAGTTGTGCACTCACAACATACTAGCCAAGGGATCAATACACCAGTGCTATACACATATTGTGCATAGCTTCTGTCACTACCCCACTTCTGTACCCCACGTTTCTCTAGCTGAGGAATACCATTCAGAAAACATAGCTTAAATGTTGTTGCCACAGGACACAGCAGTGTAAAGTAAGCCCATTGTGAACTGAAATAAGGTACTGCAGCAAGGAATAATCCAAACCAAAGAACAATTTCTCCAAAGTAGTTTGGATGCCTCGAAATGCTCCAAAGTCCATGGCTTATGAATCTTTCCTTATTCTCATCTTTTCTGCGAAAAGATGCCTTTTGGTAGTCAGAAATGGTTTCAAATAAGAATCCAAGTGTGAATATTATCCAACCAGCTAAAGTAAGAAAAGTTACTGCCAATTCTTGCTTGGAACTAATCCATAGAAAAAGTGATGGTAGAATATTTATGACACCGGAAACAAATTCACATGCCCAGGCTCCTATTCTCTTCAGAGGACTTGCTGATTCAAAAAATCTATTGTTCTTACCATTCTTCAATACTCGCCACAACAAAAATGTTGTGAGTCTCACAGTCCAAACAATTATGCACACTGACTGGACGATTGCAGCTGATGTAGGTTTAGGGCTAAGCAGTAATCCAAATACTGCATAGGACACATGACTTATACCCCAAAGCAAATGATGTATCTTCACTATCTGATGTATAAAGAGAGACATCCCAGCAATAATTATATTAAGCATAAAATTAACTGTTATCACAAGAAGGTAAGCTGTCAAATTCACCATGACTTAACAATTTATGAACAAGAATAACAGTCTCCATTTGCAGTAGTTGAACTCATTTTTTAATTCTTTAGATGAATCATCTCATTCATGGCAGATACCTGCTAGGTTTGGATAGACTCATTTTGATAACAAAGTTCTGACAATATTCACTTATGGTTTGTCTCTGCATTCTGCAAGACATCAAAGAAATGTATAATTCCAAGAGATGTTAAATATTCAAGGTTTGAATCAGTTAAAATAAGGAGTAATATGGAAGGAGATAAGAGGAAATCTATGGAATATTTCACCACTTGTGTATACTCCTGAATCCAGGAATCCTGATTAAAAGTCCTGTGCTACTCCATGTTTGCAGATAATAATCATAATGCCATGATGGATAAAAAATCAAATGATATGCAAATGATATAAATACTAAATAGTTTGTCGGGCGATGCCAGACCGCTGATGCAAGCCGCGAAGCGGCTTGCGTCAGACCCTGTCTGAGAATAAGTTTGCGACGCGCGCGAAACGAAATTCTCGACAGTCGACAGGGTCTATCATCGATCGACAATAAATAGTGAATAGAATAAATGATAAATTGATAGCGGTGCTTTACTGCGGCGCGCGCGCGTGAAACATGAAAAAAATTCGGCGACAAGACTGCAGTGCAGGGCCAGGGCCGGGCTTTGCAAAACCAGGCAACATATCATTATATGTTCTGCAGCTGCGCGGCGCATGATCAATGATGCAATGCAATGGCGGAATTTTCCCGAGTGGAATACACTTTTGCGCAATTGCGCGGCGTCGATGGAATTACAGTTAAAAAACCCTTGTCAAATGTTACTTGACCTGTTTCAGTGTTTCTCGCACGAGCGCGCGCCGCGCGCGAGAAACAGAGGTGAGATAAAATCTGACAAGAAAAACCCTACAACGATTGACAATTCAATGAAAAAATTTATGAATCATAATTCTATCCAATTTTAAAATTCAATTGAAGCATATACTCTGAAGCATATACTCTGTTGAATCATATTCAAATGACTATATGATTCTTTGAAAAATCAACTAAACCCAATTCATTGCGAGCAAATTGTTCTCCATTCTAGTCCTATATTACAGAGCACAGGCGATCAAAGTTAAAATTACAAATTCCCAAACTCGACACTGTTGAATTGATCTTGTGACTGGTCATGATCTCATTGATATAAAAACCCCTTTCTGAATAGATCTGTAATTTAGAAAGTTTTGTTCCCATCATTGTGTCAGAGGTGTATGTATGCTTGTTTGTGTCATACAGGAAAAGGAATATAGCCTATTCATTCCAGAATTAGCTTAAGTGGGTGAGTTGGATATGTAGGATTTGGCTTACAATGAATTATTCAATTGTACTCATGATGTCTACTTGAAGAGTATTAATTCATTCTCAATCAAATTCACGATTATTCAATTTATGATGATCCAATTCAATTCCTACAATAGTTTTTAGTGACCGAATTGTGTTATCCATTACACTTCCATCTACACACCCTATTATCTCTGTAGCATTTGACCATGTCACGGGGTGGTTCAAGTGCTGGTTTTGATAGGAGCATAACTATTTTCTCACCTGAAGGGAGGCTTTACCAAGTTGGTTAGTATAAAGATATCACCTTAACATTGGACTAGGAAGGAAATCATGGTTTCTATGTAAAAGCTGTTGGAACCGAAATGCAGTTTTATCAAATTGTTATTGCCTAAAAACTACTCTCTATTTCAGAATATGCTTTCAAAGCTATAAACCAAAGTGGTTTGACATCTATTGGTGTGAGAGGGAAGGACAGTGCATGTGTAATAACTCAACGGAAAATCCCTGATAAGCTGGTGGACGAGGAAACAGTCACCCATCTTTACAGAGTTACCAAGCACTCTGGCTGTGTCATGACTGGAATGATAGCTGATAGTGACATGCAGGTTAGTTTGTTTCTTCCCAGAAACAATATTTCTTTGTAACAACAGCTTTCCAAAGTCCGCTAAGAATGTTTTCAAGATAAATTAGAAGTTGTAGTAGTTTCATCACTGTTGGATCAGCTGAATCTATGAACATTTGATCAGGTTTCCCGAGCAAGGTATGAAGCTGCCAACTACAAATACAACTATGGTTACGAGATGCCACCAGATATGATTGCTAAAAGACTTGCTGATATTGGTCAGGCTTACACTCAGGTACACTATAGTCAGGGGCTTCTGGAGGGGAGCTGAGTCAAATTTATCCCCATTTCAATATCTGACCTGATACGCCCACAATCCACACATCAACATGATGTAACCTAGCACTTGTTCATGTTTAGCGTTTACTCATCATCACAGATTGCCCACATGCGACCCCTCGGCTGCTGCCTGATCATGATAGGTTGGGATGAAGAGAAGGGTGCTCAGCTGTACAGAGTGGATCCAGCTGGATTCTTCTGCGGGTTCAGAGCCTGCAGTGCGGGAACAAAACAGACAGAGAGTAACAACTACCTGGAGAAGAAAATCAAGAAAAACAGTTAGAATTTTACATTCAACCTCTGATAAAATTTGTTCATAATATTAGCAGTTAATTGTTAGATAGTATTATTCCATGTGTAATTCCCATGCACTTATATCAGGCATGATGGAAGAACAAGAAGTTATTCAGACAGCTATAGCTGCGCTAAGTCACGTGCTGGCTGTCGATTTCAAACCATCTGAGATTGAGATTGGGCTAGTCAGTGAGAAGAACCCTGTGTTCAGGTTTGTTGACACCACTTTTTCGCAATGAATGACACCATATGATGTTGTAACCTCAGTTGAGATTGACACTATTCAACATCGACACTAAAAAGTTATTCTTGTCCCTATTCGCTTGACTCTATTGACACCACGTCTGTCACCGACCTGTATTGACACAAGTTTCATTGACACCACTTCAGGAAGTTGACTGAAAGTGAGATTGACGAGCAACTAACAATCCTGGCTGAAAGAGACTAGATGCAGCGGTCTCAGTTCTCCCCAATAATCCCCAGTAGTGATCCCTTGTATACCGTCAAAGGACTTACTTTTTCTTTAAACTTGGCGGGTTCCAAATCTTGTTATCATAGCTAGTATAATGATAGATGTGGTGCCCTCTTTGCCGGCACGTGTTCTCACGTGTCGTAACTCTTATAGTCACGTGCCTTGTTGCTTAAGACCCATAAAGTGAAATCACGTGGCATGCCATCATGTGTTTGATTACCCAGTGCTATTCCCTTGTCATTAAAAATTACATCTTTTTGTCCCAAACTCATTGATTTTGATTGTTTCTGTAATTATATCATGATCAATGTTCTTGATATTTGTTAAACTGTAGCCAGTTATCATCAGAGATTATGTTTCCATCTAAAATGGAGATAACTTCTGGTGGCCTTTGATTACTATGAATCACTGTATTTCACACGAGAAGTTAATACTTTACCTTATAGTTGAGTAAAAAATTGTATATTTATTTGTATCTATATATGGATTTGTGTACTATTTCACAACGCTGCTCGCTGTTTTCATAAACCCAAGTCATCTTTTCCAATATTGTTACACCAATTTTCACAATTCTGAGTCCTACCCCGATTTCTCGAGCTAACCTTCCTAAATCTGCAGTTGTAGCAATGCCAGGTAAGACAACAAAGAAAGCCAAGAAGGTACAGAAGAAGTTTGTGTTGGACTGCACACATCCAGCAGAGGATAAAATCCTTGATCCCTCGGAATTTACCACGTACCTATCTGAGAAGATCAAGGTCGCTGGCAAGACTGGAAACTTGGGAACTAACGTGATCGTTCAGAGGGAGGGTTTCAAAGTCAATGTCTTGTCAGATATCCCCTTTAGCAAGCGGTACCTCAAGTACCTCACTAAGAAGTATCTCAAGAAGCAGAATCTCAGAGATTGGCTGAGAGTTGTCGCATCCAATTCGACAACATACGAGCTCAGATACTTCCAGATTAACCAGGATGATGAGGATGATGAAAGTTAGGTTTTGAATTTTTATTTATGGAAATGATATTTAGTTTTCATTTAACCTAAATGCCGGAATTTATATTAGAGAATTATTACCGAAATTCAGAATTTGACGGAAGGCGCGAACGCCTATTCGAATTCGCTTGAACAAATACCCCTGTTCAATATAACATTCGATAAATTTTTGCGCGGCGCGCGCTATGCGGCTTAAATTATACATATTGATCGCTCGCATGATGAACTCAGTAGGCATGAACACTATCGACACTCGACGTATAGGCAACTGTTCAAGCACATAATTGAGATGTGAGACATTGATGAAGTTTCGCAGTTAGGATCAATATTAGGTTAGCCTATGACACGCCCGGGCAAGCTATGACGCCGCGCACGTACATTTTCCCTCACGATTTTGTAGAATTGTGAAATTTGTAGAATTCTAATCTGGAACATGCTACATTAAGGCAATTAAAAGGCGCTTAGTATTGTGCGCTTAGTACTGTCTGCTGTCGCCCTTTCTCGGGACGATGCTGTGTAATTGTATGTAGACTTTACACACAAATACACAGTGCCTTTAGCGTAAAATCTACAATGCGTGCGTGATAGACTATCGTGCAGTCCATATATTAACATTTCCCGATTTGCCATTCAATGTCATACCCTGAGCCTAATTCCAATAATCCCAATAATAGCTAGAGCTCGCTATCCCCGCTGGCTGGATAGCATGGCGTTGGGAGCTAACGTCTGGAACTGGCCTCTGATAGTGATAATCAAGAATCACCAGCACACCGCATCAGGAGGATAATGGTTAGGGTGAGAGATGTTATTCAATAATTCATATTACTAACAAAAGCAGAATTCTAATTGGCAGGAAAAACATCCGGCCCCCATTAACGTATCAATCTGCTTTAAAATGTCCCCTCCCGCCCTGATAGTTGTGTGCTTGTCGAGTTCGTTATAAGGTCTTAATTAGAGACTCGTTCACTCCACTGTTGCCAACACCATTCACATTGACTTTGTGTCAAATTGTTTGTCAGGCCTTAATTTCTACTTTCCGTTTGTTCAAGTACTTCAAGTTCAAGTTTTAACTTCAACGATATTGATGTATCTCGTTAATAATGTGACGCAATGACAATTCTGTAATTTCACTTCACCTGTGAGATATGGCTGTAAAGGAAGAAAAACCATTAATTAAGAATAAGAGAGAATCTAACACTTTGACTAACAGCTAAAATGGATATTGTAGTATCGTATTATTATTAAGTTCATACATCAGAAAGGTATTGAATTTGAATGTAATAAGTAGTGTGTGTAAGTGTTACACATACAGTTCTGCCAACTCAAGTTTGAAGTTGAGTCGTATTTATCTTGTGGGTGAGATTGCACATATCCGTAGTTCTTTCAGAAGCCATTGTTCAAGGTTTGATGACCATAGCTCATCAATCACATCTGTCGGTGATCATGGGGATTTTAGCATCGATCGTTGGAGTTTGACTTCAACTGACAGTTCTTGTTCAGGATGAGCAGATAGAATCGGCTGTAGTGGTTTCCTCTTTCACCGTGCACAACTTCTTCAGAGCTATCGACGAGGGTTTTGGGGTTGGCAACAAGCCAATTCCTGCCTTCTCCTTCAGATACTCCTTGAGTTTAGAGCCCCTCCAAATCAAAATCACAGGATTGAGGGCAGAATTGAGAAGTGGGACCATCTGTTGAAACACGAACATCCCGCGATAGAAATTCTGGATCTTCCACTCGTCTTTGGTTGCTGTAGGTTCCCCGTCATCGTCATATTCATGCTCAAAGTTGTCAACAGCCAGCCCAATGTAGATGATGGAGGCAACATTGCAGATGACAAACACAATAGTGAGGATAACAATGGTAACCGTGACCTGCTTGTTGTTATTGTTGCTGAACCCTGTGTTTTTAAGATGAAAGGCTTGGATCACGAGGCATACTACTGAGATAATAGTAGCTATGAGGTAAGCAAGTACAAACAAAATGTACGGCAAAATATACTCCATCTTCTGCAATTGATCTGATCCCGGAGTCCAAAGCGCTATTCCCCACGGCAACCGATTACTGAAAAACTCCACAACGTGGTAGTACCCTGCCAGAGAATTGAAAACATAGTACCAGAGATAGAGATTCTGTTTGGGTGTGGCCAGGACAGCTGCGTCAACACGGCGCTCCTCATAGGCGTGTTCCCAGTGGTTTTCCACGTTAATCGCCTGCAGTACGTACAGGTCCCCCGATGTTAGCATTGTCCAGAACACGAATACCACGACAAGAGTTATGATGATGAATCTCTTGCGGATAGTGGCAAAGGGGTTCATGATCATCCTGGTTCGCACCATGGAGAGTAGGGCATTGATCACAATGGACATTCGGGTGGCCACACTCGAAATGAAGAAGGAGGACATGCAGAAGAAGATGACCGACGGGTAGACCATCTCTCTCGGCTGGTTCTCCATGTCAAGTGCGAGGTAGAGGATGAGAGACACCACACTGAGGAGACCTCCCAGTGAGACGATCATATCAAAACCTGACAGCAGAGTGTAAATCATGGATACTATGTCCCTGGACACTTTCTTCATGTAGAAAGTGAAGACAAACCAGTTGAGGAAGAGACTGATAGCTATCAGAACCAGACTGATCACTATCACCAGAACTCCCCAAACTAGATCACTCTCTCGGGTCGTGTAGCTCAGGGAGAATGCAACAACGTCCATAAACTCAATATTAAGGCCGCTATCCGACACCTTCTTAGATCCATCTGGTGCTGAGGTTTCATTCTTTCCTACCCAAATTCCATCACTTTTATTTTGCTTGACAGTTCCATCTATGATAGGGAATCGGTCTACCATTCTAAAACTAATAAAATTGTCAAGGAAAATCTGAATAACTGCAGTACTGTTATACTAGCGCGTAACACTATTTCCAGAAAATGTGCACCCATCAAACTGCTGTTTAGGTGTTACAAAGTCCATAGCGTTACATCTGGCTGCTGTAATAAGCTAATCTTGCGATAGTTAAACGCTGACTGGTAATCACTAATCATATAACTCATCACAGGAGTAAAATAGGCGGGTAACAAAGTTACTTATATAAGTGTCCGATGCTGAGTCTCTACCAACGGTCAAAACCATCGGTTGAGAACCAAAAACCAGTTTCAAGGTGTTTAAAACAACCTTGTCGAGAAAGATTATATTTTACAGCTATAAAAGAATTGTTGGCCGTAAACGTGAAGATGAATCGTGGGGCAAAAAAGGTCGCTCACGGAGATGAAATCATCTGAACGGTTAATGAGATGTGCAGGTGCCTGCTTATAAACACTTAAACAGTGGATAGGTATATCCATGACAATAGAGTGCCGTGTTTCCGCGAAACCGCACCAACAAAGCCAAGTGTGGGTGACTATGAAATAATGCCTATATAATGGTGAACCTGTTATATGTAAATGTACCCGCAGACAAATGAATAATTGATAGGGAAAACAATGATTGTTGCTATTGTGTGGGGGTGAGGTTGCAGTGAATTTCCTGGTTTACAGTGATAACAATTATACACGTGTGATGTGATACAGCTGGTTCCCTATGTCTTGATACCATAGAGAACGCACTCTGCACTGCCAGTGGAGAAATGCACCGCCCATGATTATATATCAATGAAGCTTGGAATTGTGTCTGAACTCACAAGTTTCTGGTAATTGAATGGTATTGGCATTGGCTATCTGGGCTGGACAGTATTATGAACTATCAAAAGAGAATAAGCTCGATATTGTGAGAAGCGCTAATTGCGAGAAATTTTTCTATGCGGTATTGAGAATGCTGGAGTAGACACGTGTAAGGCCCAAAAAGTAAGACAGAATTTGGTTGTTGGTTTGTTTGCTTGTGCGTCACGAAATGGAGTGTTGCACGTGGATATAAAAGATACTGGTTATAGATAAAAGATATTGGTTGAAACCAAGTTTAAAGTAAGGAATAGGTACTAGCACAAGTTTAAAGTAAGGAATAGGTACTAGCACAAGTTTCAAGTAAGGAATAGGTACTAGCACAAGTTTAAAGTAAGGAATAGGTACTAGCACAAAGATGAAGTCCGCGGGAGAACGTTATACCAACTTCGCAATAGAATTGTTATTACTTTTCTTACAAGATCGAGGGATCAATATCGACTTCCTATTAACGTTTCCGGTAATTATCTAAAATATAAGATCATGACGTAAAGCGAAGGTTCCAATTAATGTGCCCACGTATGACTATGCATATGACGTAAAACTAATACTATAGGTCATGGATGACGATCACGAAGTGCATCTGATGTTGACTGTTTATCAACGACGGTTATAGAAACAAGTTATAGAAACAAGTCCGCATGCGAGTGATCATGCGATCTTGTTGTGACGGTTGAGGATCTAGTTAGCTACGTCCTAGTCGTAGTTTGTACGGGTCTTGTTCAGTATTGACCGCATGTATGAATGAAGGATAGTACCTATATCATTTCTGTTCGTCCCAATGTTGCAGCGGTTGACACTGGTTTGTTGGGAATGATTGGAAGCAGGTGTTCTCACATGTGAGTACTGCATATTGGGGTCTCCTTCACGATTGTGTGTGTTTTGTTAACTGCAATTAATACAACCAACATTGGGTAGTGAGGCAAAGCAGTAACACTCAAATTTGGAGCCTTAATTCATTGCTATACCCATTATCCATTTCAGTTACCAGTAACGAAGCATGCAATTGTTCATGTTTAATGATATGCTCAATCAATCGAGTGATGTTTGTGTTTCAACAGGTGGTCGCACTCCTCAATTTTGCGCTAAATCCCGTGATTTTTATTTGGAGGGGATCCAAACTCAAGGAGTATCTGAACGGAAAGACTTCATTGAGATCAACGACTTCCATGATAACCACAGGAGTCCTGAAAACATATTAGAACTCTTCTGTAGACACAAACCGAGCAGTTCTTGGTAATTAAGATCATTCCTAAACTGGGAGAGCTGAAGAAGAAAGAGTTCCATAATATTAGACCTTGCTGCAGATTTGTGCTGCTAAACTGTTATTTCAATCCGCTAATCCTTGCTACTTTAACAAACTGCTATTTTAATCCACTAACTTTGACCCAGCTGGAGACATTGCACTATTAATTATCATCACCACGTTTTAGTATGAAGATTCGGGTTGAAAAAAGGTGGAGCTGTACATGTAGAATACATATGAGGGTCATTATGTAATTATGTAATAGCTTAATGAGCTTCCTTATAGGTACCTGCCCTGTATAAGCGTTCACGACATTATCTCTCTAGGGGTCTGATGATAATCATTATATTATGAAGTTGTACAAGATGTGTATTTGTGTTTGTAGGTTTGTTAGTACCTAAGTCGCTAGTTTTATGTTGGTTACCATAGTTATTGACATTAATGCGAAGTTTCTTGGATTGTCTTATCTCTGGCTTCACTAGATGATCCTTGCTATTTCATGAATCAGAATCCTTCACCTTTATAATCGAGTACATGAGAACATCAATATTTTGATATACCTGAGCTCTGACGTTGCATGATCGGCGTGTGTATATTTGTGATTGGGAATGAACGTCCCCCAATTTGGATGATGTGACCTGCCCTACCACATCCTGAGCGCAATATTGCTGTCAATATAACAGTGCACACTTTCATACACCTTCTGCTGTCGAGCAATGCTAGAAGTATAAGGGCTCTTATTTGGATTTAAAAACGTGTTTGGTAGACTTAGGTATTTGAGCTTCAAATTCAATATTTAAAGTTTATTTTCGTCGTTAAACGCGTTGCTGAACTGAATAATATTAATAAGTTTGGCAGACCGGTTCCAAAACAAAACATCAATCACTGTGCAAGTCGCTGTGGCGATAACCTTAGTGAGCGGTGATGAATGGTGGAGCTCATATCTCACTTTTATTCATGACCCGTGAACCACAGTGGCACGAGAGCTCTCAAATGACTGCATTGTTCATTATCCATGAGTCTCATTATATAATGGAACATCCTTCATACTGTCGGATACAATGCGCAATGCCCCCTTAATTCACATCAAGTGACTATTAAATGTGGTCACGGGACAGCTTATTACACGGTTTGGGGGTCATTGTGTTGGACTCTACATATGAGACGGTACCAATGAACTGAGAGTGCCATACCATGGATATACGATGAAGTGGGGTCAGAATAGTGTCCCCTATAATTCACATAGGTTCGATGCTATCATGATACGTTACATATCATTATTCATTGTACCACGTTCCAACATTCAGTCGATTTGAACAATGAACACCCCCTGAAATGTGAAATATATCAGTATTCTGTGCTACTGAATTATTCCTCAGAGATCATTTTCTAATGACATCGCTTATGTAAAGTAACCCCTTCAATACTTCACCTACGTAATACCACCTCCACTTCACGCACGTCGCACACGCGCACTCGACCCCGTCCCCACCCAGCCAACCACTCACACNTGCACACACACACACACACACCACCCACACACACACACGCACACACACGCAAACACACACGCAACTCCAATTCTAACGCACTTTCCACCCTCCCCCAGCAGTTTTCCTCCCCATGTACGGATCTCCATCCCCCACATCCCGCAAAACTATCCCCGGACTCCCAATCCGGAATATAGACTACGGAAATCTGCACAAGTCTCTCCGTGTCTCGGAGAAGGACGATGTTAAGCGGAAATTGGAACCTGACTTCCTCCAAGATTTGGGAAATATGTGCATTAAAGCAACATCTCACGGAGGGATGAGAGGAGGAAAAACGGGTGGTTACCATGGTAACGCCATTAGTTGCCAAGACATGGACAGAATTAAAAGGAATACAGTGACCGATACGACACTCAATACATCTCGTAATCGCTCACCCTCTCCCCACATAAATAGTGGTAAGTTGTGTATAGTTGTTGTGCTACTGTTGCGTGCAGCATGGTTGCAGAGATGTGAAGTTGCACTATTCCAACCTAAATTCCTTCTTTAAAATCAACAACGTTATGTAATCGAATTCAATGTATTCTTCTCCTCAATGAATGGTTATTGATGTGATTATAGAGGACTGAACCAGACATTGTAACGATTCCCCCCCCCGCGCATAAAAAATCATTCCTCATCCTAACACGAAAGCTTCTCAACTCAAGCAGTAACGTTACCACCCCCGACATCTTCTGTATTGATTCCACTCCAGTTTCACGTCCCCTTCACAGTATCCCTCCTCACAGTTCTTTGTCCGGCACATAATCAAATACCCTCTCTCTCTATCATCTCCCCCTTCTTTCTCTCTCATACAGAAACTATGAAATTATTAGTGTCCGATTAAGTGCCCTGCGAGTGTGTGCCACACGGATGGCACTAGTCTAGTGTCATGTGTGTGTGAGTATTCTAACTGCTTCGAAACTTTGTGCTGTTGTGTGCTAATTTCTAAACATTTTCTTGGTTTTGGATGGTTTTATTGGCAGGAATCCGATTTTCACGCTGCATTCTTTACTTCTAGCTTATTCCAAGAAATAAATCATTAGACGGTAGCATGATGTATAATTTCAAATGCAACCTTATCTGATGCAACGCTCACCAGCTTCTAGAATTACATCCAGCTTCATCAAAATGTAGCCCCTGCAATCTGCATTAGACTCGTTTACCTTGCACCTGTTCACGGACCTGGGCTTTATCAGAATACCTTAAAATTCTTACTCAGTTCATTTCAAATTTTCGGTGTTTCTCACATTCGACTCCCTTTACTTGTTCCCTGAAACGTGTACCTAGTACAAACTCCTCTTAGAGAAGCCTTCACCTATTATCCCTCGCATAGGTACGTTAGGACAAGTCGGAACCACGCAGCCGACCACAGGATACCACCCGGGCCACGAGGTAGTACCAGGCAAACCACACCACACGAGCTACTGTGGCATCTGTAGGAAAAACGAGGGTGACATGACACACTACGGGATATACCATCAGGATGACACTGTTGATCTGGTCATGGGGAGTGTCATCGAGAGGTAATGTGACGCTGGTGACTGGTTGATACTGTCTCAGAAGATACTGATATTGTATCAGAAGACACTGATACTGTATCAGGAGACACTGATACTGTATCATTAGATACTCATACTGTATCAGTTGCACAGCGTATCAATGTTTTCACCCATCTATTTGGCCTCCTTTTCGAAACGAACTATCTACTCTAAATATTGCCATTAGTCAAAATTCTAATGCAAATTTACTTTTTCACCGAAGTCCACCCAGGATTGATCACCTGATCGATAGACTTGGAAAGGGAGGCTATGATAAATTGCAGGAAAAGGCAATCCAAGACAAGGAGAACATAGGATTCTCTCTTCCATGTGAGGTGAGATCATTTCTTATGTTGGGATGAGTCTAGTCCGTACAGTTATTGGTTCAGAGGGATTTTGTGCTATAGACCAAGATGGTAACGTTAAGTCCTCCTTCTATCATCGCCCATTTTCCCCGTATATATTCCTTATCCTTGAGCATATCAACTTCAATGATAATCAATGATAATCAATCAATGATAATCAATGATAAACTGCTTCCAGGCGTGTACTATCCGGTCTAAGAAAAGGTTCTCGGAAATAGCTTGTCAGACAGAGGAAATATATCAGCCAGTTCTTGCTGATGACCTGGAGGTTGAGGACATTGAGATTCAATCAAACCTGCAGCAACCCAGCTTGGATGAAGGTGAGGATATGCCAGCATCTTTTCCTCAAATGTTACATGTTTGAAGCCCTTTTCGCGACGCGAAAGTTTGACTTTGAGATGTTTCTCTCATCAAAAAGTGGAGCTATCGCAGAATCATCCTGTTTTCTCGTATGTGTTTCACTAAAGCAACATCTGCTTTATGTTGAGCTGTGAAGCATGCTGGTTTTTCAGTCACCAGTAGGAGTGAAGCCGACTCCTCTCTTCCTCCTCACTCCCCTATTAAACAGAAAACTTCACCACAAAAAGAGTCAAAATTGAAGGACTCTTCCTTCGACAAAGATGGTAAGTTGCATCCTGCATGTGCAAATTGAAATCGCTGCATGGGCGGAGTGCATGTTTCCATTTCACCAGCGGTAAGATCGTATTTCTCTCCCCATCTCCTGTTATTACAGGAACTCTGAAGTTCTTTGTCAGTAAGATACCTGTCTTCAAAAGTGGGACATCCATCAAGCTGTCGGGAAAATCCCAGCCCTCCTTGTCCTCAATACAGACAGACGGAGTAACTCTACCAGAGGATGATCGTCCATTACTTCATCGAACAGACAGTGTATCTAGTCAATCCAGTCTCCTTGCTTACACGATCTACTCACCCACCACCTCCCAACCCCCCTCCCTCACCACGTCCCTCACCACTGACGGAACAGCCTCACCTGGTGAGGTGGTTACAGACCCCCTCACCAACACTATCAAAGTCCGGGTTGCACATTTCACAGACTCTGACGTGGCTGGATCAGATACTACCACCAACATGGATAGTCTGAGAGTTAACCCCAGCTCGGATGAGAGAGAGGGTGAAACATCGGAAACCAGTACTGAAGTTGATGGTGAGGAGAGGGAGGGCGAGGAAAGGGACTCCCCAACCTCTCAGAGGGAGGAAGTGAGGAAATGTGAGGATGACGGTGTGAAAGTTGGAGATGAATATGGATCCACTGTGGACAAGAGTGAAGATGATCTACTGAGTGTTCCTTCAAGTATTGGTTCCTATCTGTTCCGTGATATTGTGGCAATCATGTGTCAATTTAACTGACCCTGATTCCTTTCCAACCCACCCGCCATCCAATTGATTGATGTATGTCTCCGTCGATATTACGTCATATCTGTAGATATTGAACGCTGACGTCACAATTCATTGACACCACGTCAGAACAGGTCACTGTGATACAAATGTTGACACCAATCAATTATCGTAAGTTCCAGGTTAATGTATAAGCACAGTTCCTTCAAAATTTTAAATTTTGTAGTCTTGAGTCTCCACTTCTCTATGCTGCAAACAAAAGCCTAAGCTTAACAATGGGCAAAATTATGTTGTGCTATTCATAGTACACCCAGCACGAGGATAATGACCCTTATTGGTTAGTTCGTCATTGTTTAGAGGAAAAAATTAAGCAGCCCCCGACGAGAATTGAACTCGTGACCCCTGGTTTACAAGACCAGTGCTCTAACCACTGAGCTACGGAGGCGACACACGATAATGATTTATGAGTATTATATATTAACAGCGTGTGTATGTTATTCGATGCCATATGATTTCCATGTTGTTAATTTATCATGTAGATAGATTGTACAATGTATAGAATGTGCATTGTATACACTACAAGCTATACATTATACACTGAATATTTTACCACTGTCAATCAATACTGTCTCATGTGAACTATCAGATGATTTATGACGTCACTTTTCCCCTACAGGCGTTTACTCTGACGATGAATCGAACCTCAGTTCTGATGACGAGTTCTCATTGGACACAGAAAAATTGTTAGAAGAGGAAGAAGTGGTGAGAACTTATATTTCATCTGTAAACATTTCCGCGCGCCTTGGAAAGTGTCCAAATGAAATTTGGCAACATCAAAGCCCACAGAGAAACGCCTCATCTGATTTCTCAAGCTATTACCCTCATTTCACCTTTTTTTCCCTCTTTTTACTCTTATCACGCCCCCTCTTCCCCAGGATCCTCAGGAAGTTCAGGAATACAAAATAGCTGCAGCTCAGCGACAGGAAATACCGGAGGCCGGAACTTCGGAGACGGTTCATTTTAGGATGGTCCCCTACAAGAATCTCGTAGTCATGGGAAGTAGGAAGTATGTTGGACTCCTGCCTCCAAGGATCGCTCTGAAAACGAACTACGATCTAAGCTACCATATCACGGTACACTCGAAATTAATACAGTTATCTTGGAGTTGAATTTATTGAACGAGTATTAACTATACGAGATGGGAGTGGGTCACAATTTTCTCCTCGTCTTGGCTTACCCCCCCCCCTCTTTTACTCCAGGTGTTCAAAACTCTGACATCAGACCGAACTGATATCCGACTGAAGAAACTCAAGGAACTAGTCACTGCCCGAGGTGGGAAGGGCTCCTCGCCCAAACGGAGTCCCGGGGGTCGAGCAGTCGACTCATCACGACTTGCGAACATAATGGTGGTGGACATCGCTCGGTACAGTCGGATGAGGAAAAACCGAGGCGGGGTTGACAAGAGGATCCCAGTGGTAAACCTGAGAGATGGGTACAACAATCGCCTCTTCCTCAGCGAGAGAGTTTCCGAGATCATGCTTTCCAGGTACACGTGTTGCTACAGGATGGGGTATCCGCGTGATTCTACACTGCAAATCTGTTTCTAAAATAAGACTCTCTCTCTCTATAGCTCCTCCTGTATATAACATCAAGTCGTTACTCTCTCAGATCACCACGACTGAGATTTGCGCTGGAGCTTGCCAAATCTAACCGGGCACACTGGAAAGCGAACGCTAAGGATCTGTCTACAAACAACCGTCCATACCAGAGTCCTGTGCTGTACAGCGGTAAACCACACGCTCAGTTCTACCTGGCGGAAATGAAGAAGTTTGTCACAAAACCGCTACATTCTAGGTACGCGAGCCCACACTGAGTTGCTATGGCAACAACAATATGCCTCGGCCCATGGTTCCTATCTATCACTTTTTGGACAGGGAACATACTCTAACTATATTATCGTCTACCCCACAGGTGTATTGTGTACTATGCTGATTTGTACGAAGATAACACGAAAGATCACGTGAAGTCGAAGACATTTGTAAGCTGTCTGGGTAATATCACGAGTAAAGATTCCAAAGCAACCCCCACCATGAATCTCGAGGTAGGTGACGGTTGCTATGTCGGTTGCTATGACGGTTGCTATGACGGTTGCTATGTCGATAAGGATCTCGATACTGACTCTTATGAACACTCCTGTTTTCGAAATAAGCTTACTTTTGCTCTGTAGGAACGGATAAAAGAGCATCTGAGAGCAGGACAGAAACTTCACGATCCGAAAGTGAACATCTTCAACGTAGCACTCCAGAATCCCATTCTCGGTCTGGAGGAGCCGGGCAAATTCGTGCCCCGAAAAGAAGCAATGAAGGTAGGAAATTTAAATCTTGCACCTACAGTGGTTGCCCTCGCCCTCCCTCAATGAGAATCCTATCATCCTCTCAATTTCAGGGCTGCACAGAAATCACCAAGTGCCCGAACTTGCTATTCGTCCCCCTCGACTTCGGCTACTCGAGCTGGTCGAAGCCGACTACACCGGACCACTTATCACCCCTGAAGCAGGCTTACTGTGACGTGTTTGTGAGCAACGGACCCGCTGGGTACAATGTGTGAAGAGCTCCATCCCTCGTGACAATTGTTAATAACTTAGACTAGGAGTCTCAGCCCTACAATACGCGACTCACTGTAACTCGTAAGCTTGGGCAATGTGATGCCTGATCTGGTCAATTACCATGACGTCATTAGCAGGAGCAACAACTTCTGATTCTTATAGCAATGGCTATGTAGCATGTGACTGGGCAGCTGTAGCCTGAAGCAGTTAGAGTTCCAAGAGAAGTGCTATCAGTATCACTATCAGTATCAGTATCACTACTATACTTATTGGGAATGGGGCAATAACGCTAACAGAAACTGAAAGTATATTTAAAACGCATTTATGTATTTGTTATCTGAATATAGATTTACGAAGTTTGAATAAGCCAAATCGAGATTTGACTTCCCTATATAAAAACTTTTCACTGCACTGACAGTGACTGTTTCAATACGCGCGCAGCATTCGCCCCAAACGGTGCCGGGAGCATCAGCAATCGGTATTCGGCGGCACACGAGAAAAAGTAAACAGACAAAGGTCATCTTAATTAGACTCTAATTCTATGTCTATCGGCCGCTGTTTCGCACGTGCCATGCTGCGCGCTGTGTCGCACGTGGCATGATATCAGCTTACTTTTTCGACCAGTGCCTCAAAATTCTCGACATGGTTTGATGAACCGTCTTTCTGAATGTCATCATGAAGAGATTAAACCTACAGCTTCAACCTACAGCCTCATTCATCAACGTCAAGCTCATTATATTTATAATCAACCCTAGGCCCAATTATGAATATCCAATTCCATTTCCAATCAAGTGCACAATGCACATACAAGTGTGCCACTGCCAGCTAGATCAATTTGGAGCTAGAAGAGCTGAGAGTCGTTACAATTACATGCAGAATGCAGATGCCCCAATTTGTCGTGAGCCTCAGCCCTCGCCATTATGTCGGGATATCGCCCATGATTTAAGTTTTAAACTAAAGCAAATGGCTTTTGGAATCGGTTTCGTTAAATCCAAAATGAAAAACTTGATAAGAATTGCTTTCCCATGATAGTGATAGCTAAGTGTACCAGTAGTAGTACAGTAACATGCTGCCTGCATGCTTGTTATTGTTCTATGCTATAACTTAGTATAGTAATCACTCCGGGAGATTTATTAAAATGATTATAGTTCATGTGATTATAGATGTACGTACACGTGTGTGCACGTTATCTGAGCGGCAAGATCGTGATCATTTTCAATTTCATGGTCTTCCGTTTAACAGTCGGTACTTTCAACTTCCAGCTCGCAATCGGAACAATCTAGTTTACGTGCATATTTGTAAACTGGTTTTACTTTTAGCTTAACGAATTTTACGTCTGCTAACCAGAATTCACCTCGTTGCTAATAGTAATACAGTTACAGTTATTTTTGGCGCCGTTCCAACCAAATTCGTGCGATGATAGTTTTTCTAGACGAGGAACAATTAAGTTAAGTTGGATGATTTTCAGCCGTCTATAAAACTATAACATAGAGAACTATCAACTAATCAAAGTGCATGTCAGGTTCTCGAAAATAGTGGTTTATAGAGTTTAATGAATCGAAATCTCTGATATGATGGAAGTCAACGATAGTTTGTCGGTTTGACGACGTTTTACGCTTCTTTGACACTCACAGTCACACTCACAGTGTACTCCAGTTGTTTTTGTTGGCCTTCGGGGCTGATCAAACTCAAAGTACGTTCCTCGATGAATTGAGAAGACGCCTAGACGTTGGCAAATTTCCAATATTTGAACACTAAAACAGGGAATAGTTTTACCGACTACCGAGTATAAGGAGTCAGTCTCACGTGCCTTCTTCAACTTGCTTTTACATATAGGATGTTCATCCGTGATAATGATATTCAAGTTCACGGAATGAACATTGGGTAAGTTTGCATTTTGAGCTGAGTAGAGGAATACGGGATGCTGTTCTCAGTTTCATTTATAGTTGTTAGCACATACCTACTGACCACATGCATGAACCATTAAACACGTGAACACAAAATACTGCCATATAGTAGATACAATAGTGTGTCTCTGTGTAAAGCGGAGGCATCGCCATCATATAAATTGCAGAACTTGGTAAACCTCAATCAGGCATCCATGGCATGCACAGACACACATGCAAACGCACAAACACACATACACATACCGGCTATGAGAAAAGAGTGACATCTGTTGAGTGCTGTCATGCGTTAACCTCCGTGACCAATCTTTGACAGCATTATTGATTGTACCTACGAAATCAACTTTTTATCATCTTATTTTGTGATTGATATTTTATTTTTCATTTTCACAGTTTGATTATCGCTAGACAACATAACAGTTGAAAGTCTTGCTCGATTACTCGAAGTCGAATAGTTGTAAGAATCATGGCGCAATGAAAGTTTTAAACTGCCATGGATCTAACGTCAGTTAGTGACCTATCAATAAAGAAGTGCTTGGATCATAAAGTTAATTTCTCTCAATCGCATAACTGATAACAATTATATCTGGATCATTCTAAACATCCCCTTATTGACCAGAAAGCGGTTGTTGAATATAGCAGAAGCTGATAAAAACCCTCGAGAATACATAGCATGAGGAAAACTAAATGACCGGTACAATTCTACTAACAGCATTCCTCTACCTCTGCACTACACCGTAAGTTACCCAGCAATCAGCATGGTTTTCAGTGCTGTGTGATTGATTGCAAACTCTGTAAATCTCTCCTATTCGCCCATATTCTTGATCAAGATGACTATCAATCATTGATACCAATTCTATCCTTATCCACAGGACGCTCGGATCATGGGAAACAAGTGAGTAAAATAGAGAAAATTAATGATTTTATTTATTAATCAATGAACAATATTTGTCATTAGAAGTCAGGGGGTGTGGTTTAGAATCATGAATGGACAACAGCGCTTCCCCATACTGATACAGCTGGCATGGTTTAGTATTATTCAGTTGAACTTTTACCGTCCCTCGACCTCAATCTCATTGGCGATCAGCTGATAACATTTTCTAAAGTGAGCATGAATTTGTCAAGAACATAGACTCAATCGATTGAACAAGATCAAACAACAATCTATGATAGGTATCTGACTGATATGATCAAACACTGTGCTTCACCACAATATACTCTACTGCGAGAAATAATCTGTTGAGAGAATCAGTGAATTTGTTTCTAGGAGTGACTAATTGGGCGAACTCGATCTTTGGATGCGTTAATTTGTCACGGATACTGTTGTACTGAGGGTATAAAAGTCGGAATTGGTATAGTACCTCTGTAATCTAGAAGTGGGATCGATTTCTTCGCCTTGTGTAACAGTTCGAACGTTTTTTCGCTACTATTTTAGTTTCACCAAGACAACATTGCAGTGACGTCAGAAAACAGATGATTCATATCGACAATCATTGCGTACCATCTTATTAAACCAGTTTAATAACATTTCACAACTGTAGTTAAAACTGGTTCTGGCATGGATTTGACACACCCAGTGTTTGCTGACTCCATCATGATACCACTGACATTCCCAATATAACATAAACAACATTAAGTCACCATCTCTCACAGAGCTATAGTACTATGTGTATGCTTGTTGTGCAGCATATAGCGCGCATGCACCTGTGCACAGAAACAATGACTGAGCGAAAATGTTGTTTTTAAAAACTCTGCTCCGTTATAAAACTTGTCATACGTACGTCACACACACACTATCGCACATACTGATAAGATCACACGCCCCAGTCGAAGGGAACGCCTTGATCGTGCGGATTACATAAATACTCCTCTCCAAAATAGATGTTGGGTACATTGCCGTTGTTCAGATAAACTCGTCACGGATAATTAACGCGTTGTTGATAGTCGTTTTCGATAACTTTCGTGCGATTGATCATAGATTTGCCCTCTACTTCATTTGACTATTTTAATTAACTATGAGTCGGGTCCATATGCGAGTTTTTTTTGCCATATTGCGAATTCAGTTTCATGTAATGAAACATCGTATGCAAAAGTCATTTCATTTGATTTGCTGATGGCAAGCAATACAAATAACACTGCACTTATGCGCTATCGGAGTCAGATTTGACATCTATTGAGGCAATAGAGGACGATTAGATGGAATCATGCAGCATCAATTCTATTCAATATGCGATTGTGGGAATTTGAGGCATCCAATCCGACAATGGAAGCGAGGTTATGTGACTCCGACACTCCAATAGAACTATGGAAGATAGTTTAGCTTGCTAAGGAGCCATATTTATTATAGTTTGTCTTTAAAGATGATGTGGGAAAGCTAAAGTGGAAACACGATTGACGATAAAGCCAGTTTAGCAGGAAGCTTAGGAGATAGTCTATTGTGAGAAGAATGGGCAGAAATAAGATGGAAATAAGATGTAAAACTATACACTTGAATTTGAGCCATATCCGTGAGGTTCGAGTGGATCATTGGGAAACGAGCGACGCAAAACTGCAACGTAACCGGAATGAGGGCTTAATGTTCTGGAATGAGGTCGGTGTACATTGTACACAGGGTGGAAGAGGCGCGTTTGTAATTTTGGTTCACGCCTCTTCCACTGAAAAGCGCGCGCCGCGCAATTATACATTCGATACACTTCGTGTTCCACATTCGTTGTACTTTGAGTTGTTCGTGAGTTTTTGGCTCTTGCGTCTGCCGTTAACCGTAAGCAATTGTTACCAAAATCGTTTTATCTGTGGTTAATCCATATTTTACTCTCTTTGACTTCCTCTCTCTCCTTTCCCTTTCTCCTTTCTCCTTTGCGAAGATCTTGTTCCATTGATCGTACGATCTACGATATAAAAACTCTGACTGCCTTATTCGATCGCAAACCAAGTAATCAATACTGATAAGCACCACATCGAGAGCTAGGTTTCCATAGCAGATATCACGAAATTTCCATCAACTTTGTGATTGTCTCATCATCAGTTACACCTCATAAAGTGCCATCATGAGTGATGACTTATGTGACAACAAACCAATGATAACAAACTATCCGTGTGTGTAGCTGCCAGTATTCTGGAATTCGATTTGTTATAGAGGAGCACAGTTTGCATTGACAACTGACGTTCTGGTCACGTGACCCATGCATTGCACATCAAGTAAACACACGTGTGTACATGTGTGCTTGCGCGCTGTCACACATATTGTATGTCACGTGTAACACGCATCCTGATATTCCTTTGCTTTTTATCTTCCTTTTTGGCAGAAACCATGCCGAGGGACGGGAATTATTTGAAACTTCTTTTGTCCTTCTGCATTCTTGAACTATCCGCAATGTTTGTTTGAGTGCTTAAAAGTTGTCACAAGCAGTTTTAGTTTTCTGAAAATTTTGATTCAGTTTCACTGTCACTTTCTTGACCAAACCACAAACGGTCTGTACAATGTCCAATTTCACCGTTGTGTACACTGGTTAAGTTTATGATTAGGCCCCTATCACCGATAACCGATTTCCAGTCACCTATCTGCCAATTAGAAGTCGACAAACTTGTGAAATTCTGTCGTGCATTTATTATCATTGTCCAGTGCAACTTAAAGTTTCCATGCATCATTTCGCTTGTAACTTTTGTTGTATAAGAGTTGTAGTTTAAGATTTGAGTTTCCATAAATTCGTTTTTGAAGCTCTATTCATCAAATTGAGAACCAATCTATAGTTCACAACGTCGATTATTTTGCCCCTGTGACCGAAGTTTCGAGCGTGATTCATGGACTTTTGCTCTCTTTTTTTTGATCACAATTCATTGTCAGCAGTGTTTCATGACGGTCATCAGATAGAATGAATCTACTACTCAACAGATTTTTATTACTACTCTCCCTTTGTATGGGGGCATCGGCAGGTAAGCTCATGTTTCTTTCCTTGAAAATTCAAAATGAAAGTTGGAATTTGGAGTAGAATAGTCCTTTATTGTTAAACATCGATGATTTTGCGATTCTGTAAGGTGGTGTTATCAGATGAGAATCTGTGGTGAGAATGTGTCCCGTGATCATTCTCAGATGATTGTGAACAGCAACTATAATCCTCCCCACCGCTCGTTAAATACTTGATACATGTTGACCAAAAAACTCAGAGGCGATGGTAAATCTCGCGTTACTATGACTACCGTTTACCCCTTACTGACAACACCATATTATGTATTAATCCCAGCTAGAGCTGATACCCCCCGCCTAGAACTTTCATCTCATATTGAGCTCTCTCGCTGTCACATGTGTCTGATAGGTGGTTCAGAGAGGGTCACGTGATCAGATTAATGTGATGTCGTGAGTGAACAGGATCTACACCATTTCCCTGTGATTCTGAATATATGTTGGTTGACGATCTTTTCGCGCATTTACACATGTTTCTTGACATGCCTTGAGCCCAAGAGTCAAACCGCGAAGAGAGAGAACCTGGAATCCTACTCTATCGATAGCCCAGACTCCTAATTTACCCCTCACATTTCACAACTATGCTCGCTCTGTCGCTCCTTGCACTGATTCTTGCTCCATCTTGCCTTGATTCCCAGGACCATCTTCCCTGTCATATTAGATGCACATTCCTAAAACCATGCGCCTCTGCCTGTCTCACTGAAATCGCAGTTGATCCACCCCCTGATCCAACACTTGAACCTGGTAAATGTTGCTATGGTTACAAGAACAACTGTTCAGCAACATGGTTGTGATGCTGTAGTTGCTAGGACAACTTTACAGCTACTCACGTTGCTATCGCAACAGCTCAGCTACTCGTGTTATCTCACCTAATTCTGACATCATTTCAGCGGATTTGTTTGTGACGGCCAACACCTACGAGTTAATCGGATTCGTTGGCAAAGCAGTCACGATGTATGCTACTGTTAGGGGCGACCCTCGACCAACTGCAGGTGTGAAAATGACACGCGATAGAAATTACCTCCACTTATTAAATCGTAAAATTCGTGAAAAATGAACGATTCACCCTCTTGGAACGCCAAGTTAACTGGCTCACCTCTCAGATGATATTACTTGGCTCAAGATGAGCAGCAACTTGCCTGTTGACAGAGTGGTAATATTATACGACTCTTCCACCAACGAGTCCCGTCTCCGGATTTCCAACCTGGAGTTTGGGGATGCGGGGACTTACTACTGTATGGCTAAAGTAAATGACGTTGTGAAATCTGTCTCTATGGAGCTTCGTGTTGTCTGTGAGTATTTTTATATGGGGACTTTTTGTTCAGCACTATTTTCACAAACCGTTAGTTCAACATCTCAATTGTTCGTAGAGGATGCGAAGGAATCTGGGAACTCATCTGCACACACCCATTCACCGTCAGATACGTCACTTCACTCACAACATGGAAAGAATTCGAGTACTCATCGAAACAATCTCGATTTCACTCAATTCTGGGAAATATCACATTACAATACATCACAGTCGAGCCGAGTGTGGAACGAGTATCTGGACTGATCAACTCCAAGGCTGTGGGACAGAGCGTTACATTCAGTGTAACAGTGGACGGAAACCCCATGCCCCAACCCGAGGAGATCAGCTGGGCTAAGATGGACGAGCAGGATTTGCCCACTGTTATCACACACGACAGACATACTCTCAGTGACGGGAATAAGGAACTGGTTATTGATACGCTGGAAATTGAGGATGAGGGATGGTACAAGTGTCTCGTCAAGACTGATGAGGGACGCGCAGATGTCGCTTTCCTGCTCCATGTCTTGGGTATGTGTCTTTGTAATCGTTCTACCTGAAAAATACCCTTGGGTTAGTGTCTCTTTGTTGTAAAGTTGTTACTCTTCCTGAAAAAGAATATCCGTTTCACACATTCCCCTCCCAGGAATGAGGTCTATCCAAGAGACAGCAGTGGGAGTTGTGGGGAACTCCGTCACCATGTCATGTGTTGCCACATACTTTGACATGTTGGCAGACAGCCCATCTATCACATGGTATCGTACTGACGACCCATCAACTCCGCTCTCTGGATCATCAATCGTTTCCAAGGTATCTGAAAATTTGGCAATTTCTCCATGCTCCCATGAGAGCTCATGGTTAAAGCAGCCAAGGTGCATTAAGATTTCTTACTCTCAAGTTTTTTTTTCATCACGCGTGACTTGTTCAGGACGTTACAAATCACGCGGTGAGTGAGCTGGTCCTCGACAACTTGGACTGGTCAGACGACGGAGACTACTTCTGTACCTCATCCTACCCTGCTTACCCAGACCACAGCATCTACAACGCAACTCTCAGCATAAGAGGTACGTTGCTATGTGTGTCACGTGCAAGTCACGCGACGTGCACGTGTCAGGAGAATGTCACGTGACCTGCGCGTGATTTTACACGTGACCCGAGGTAGAAATATCGGGATAACCTCAAGTTGTGCTGAGCCTACTACAGAAGCCGAGTGCTGCGAAGCTAAAACCTTTCTTAAATTTAAGTTATCAAAAACCTTCTCTCTTATTAGCAGCTGATTTGATCATCAGCTCAATCTTGCTTCTTTCTTTCTCTCCATGTCTCTTCTTTCTTTTCTTCCCTCTACACGTTTCCCGGGGTTGAGGAAACTTGTCACAGCTGAGGTCAGCAACCAGTTGGTGTCAATAGTGGAACAGCGGGTATTCGTGTGATATTGGTGTCAACTTTATTTGTGTGTTTTCATGTAACAGCACCCCCTCTTCTTTACCCTTTACTCGTTGTTATAAGTCTCAGGATTCAACAGATATTGGAAGAGAGGTACCCTCACTCACTCATCCACCCCCACTCACTCACCGACAGACCGACTGACTGACTGAGTTTTCGACCGATTATTATCGTGGTAAGAAGGGAGTTTCTCCCTGGCGTCTCCCCCTCTCTCTCTCGCGTCTCTCTCTCTCTCGCCAAGCTGGAACTCTCCTGATCCAGAATCTGTGTCTCACAGAGACACTCATTGTCTCACGGAGACACTGTCTCTCTGTGAGTGTGCGTTAAATCGTCATCGATGCTTCAACGGGTAACACGGGTAAAATGGTAACAAGTAGTTGTTGTTTTTTTGTCAGTTTTCCTGTACATTGCGCAGTCTGTCTGTCAAATTGAGAGTGTTTTTCCAAGGAAATTGCTCCAATGAGGCTGGGAATGTTGTGTTTGTCGCTAATATGGAAGTCAGAAGTGTCGTCATTGTGTGTCTGCTGAAAAATGATCCGCCTCTCATTCATAACTGTATTTCTCAGGAATAAGCGAGATCTCAGGACCAGCAGTTGAAGCTGTGGTGGGGAGCCAGGCTGTTCTGTCGTGTGTGGCTCGAGGAGAGATACAGGTGGGTTTCATCAGCACAGACCCGTGGATCATTTCTCAGGTGGTACTATCAGGTGGTATTATCAGGTGGTACTCAGGTGGTACTATCGTATTCCACGTTATCAACCATCACTACGATCCCTCTCCCCCCTTCTAGGCGAGTATCTCGTGGACACACAACTCTACCACTGATGTCGTGGTGTCTGATGATGTTACCATGACAACAGACTACTCGTCTCCACCTCTAACTGTCAGCACGGTGACACTTAGTGACGTCACAGTGGAACAGCGAGGACAATACGAGTGTGAAGTTGAGTGGGATTCGAGCACTGGGAATGTGGTGGGATCTGTACAGCTCAACATGAACTGTGAGTTATTTGTCATAACACCACCCATACAGCGACTCTTGACACCTTTAATAAGCCACTAACTAATCCATATTCTCCTCAGACGTATGGCAGACGTCTGGAACGGTACTTGCAGTTGAAGATAACCCTGTTGAGATCTCTTGTACTGCTATCGGGAACATCATACCAGATTTCTGGTCATGGCAAGACTCTGCCGGCAATGACGTCACAAGCGTGAGTGTCATTATCAATGAACATGCGTCACTCATACTGGATGCCCAAAACCCTTCTCCCACTCTTTTCCACGCTTCCCAAGAACCAAGCTTTGTAATATTGAACTTGTTTACAGCTAAGCAGTACAGTGAACAAGGTCACAACTCTGAGCATCGCTGACACCAACCGAGCTGACGCTGGTGTTTACTCGTGCACTGCACACTACGGTGTCACACTCGGCTCCCATTCGGGACAGACGGAGATTGTCGTTCAATGTGAGTACAAATTGTTGATCTTTTCCCGCTAGATTTGAGTACAAATTGTTGTTCATTTGCGATAAGATATGGGCTAGATAAGTGAAACATCGCTTGGATTATGTGGTGTCAATTCTGAACGATTTCCTATAATCACGTGACACATTCCACAGATATTGACACCAGCCCGACGGATACAAATGTAGTCCATGGTGCTGATATCACACTGACGTGTGTCACCAACATGCCACCAATTACATTTATGTGGTAAGTTTGACGGAAATTTTCCTTTTAACCCAAACTTTTTCCTTCAAACTTCTCCTTTCAAGTCAGGAATTACACGATATTCCGTATTAGAAACCGCATCAAGGATTCGGATAGAAGTATCACATACTCACTTTTCCCCCAGGTACAAAGACGGCACCGTCCTACCCTCCCCAACCCTCACCTCCCCCGACTCCCTCACTTCCCTCCTCACCCTCACCCCTGCCGACTTCCCCGACACTGGGACCTACACCTGCTCGGCTGTGTTTACCGAGGGAACGACAGGGAGTGGTGAGGGGGTTGTGTTCGTGAGGGGGTTCTCAACTCACCCCCAGAACACCCTGACTGTCAACATGACTGTCACCACTTTGGAGTGTGAGGCGAGGGGTGATGTGGCACCTGATGTGGTGTGGTATAACGGTGATACACTCCTCGATCACGGGCCTACCATCAGTGTCTCTACTAAAGGTGAGTGTGTGTATGTGTGTGTGACGTGTGGGTGTGTGTGTATGTGTGTGTGNGACAGGGAGTGGTGAGGGGGTTGTGTTCGTGAGGGGATTCTCAACTCACCCCCAGAACACCCTGACTGTCAACATGACTGTCACCACTCTGGAGTGTGAGGCGAGGGGTGATGTGGCACCTGATGTGGCGTGGTATAACGGTGATACACTCCTCGATCACGGGCCTACCATCAGTGTCTCTACTAAAGGTGTGTGTGTGTGTGTGTGTGTGTGTGTGTGTGTGTGTNTGTATGTGGGTGGGTGTGTGTGTGAGTGTGTGTATGTGAGTGTGTGTGGGTGGGTGGGTGTGTGTGCGTGTGTGTGTTTGTCTGAGGAGATACGATCGTGTCACCTTTTTTTTTCAATTTTCACTCCTGTGTGCTAACTGCTATTACAATATTCGAAGCAACTCTCTGATCTAAATTCTAACTTTCTACTCTCTTTTCTCCCTCCAGCTATCGGTTACATCACTACCTCTAAACTGACGATCTCGCTTCTTTCTGAAACCACGGAAAACTACTACTGTTCCGCGTTATGGACTACAGATAGTGACGTCACTGTGACGTCATCACCCGCTAAAATAACCGTTTTGGGAGTGGAGGAACCACCAGTTGATACAACTGCTGTGGTGGGTAGAAGTGGATATGGGGATCTTGTAATTGGAATGAATTAACTTGAATCGATGAGATACTTCGATTTAATCGACTTTCTTATCGTTTCAAGTTCGTTGAGTTCATTTCTATCCAGTCGATTTCTTCACTGTGAATGTTTCTCCCCTCAGGTTGGAAACAATGTTACGTTAACGTGTGTTGGTAGTATACCCACAGCATTGCTAACCTGGCTTCACAATGGGACTGATATTACGGTGAGGAACTCTATTTTAACATTTGTTCCAAGACGTAGAATTGCTTGTTTTCCATGAAATGGGTGAAAGAGCAAGATTGAATTCTTTTCCTATATGATCTATTATATCCTCTTTATCAATCGAAAGTCTTATCTATGGAGGTGTATGGGTATACTGCAAGCATAGCGAAATACTGGATATCGATTTTCTAGTCTAAGGATTGACATAAGAGATGGAAGAATCTAAACTGCTCATTCTATCCCATGTCAGGTGGATTCCGAAGTGGTGTCACCTGGCACCTCAGAGCTTGCCATACCCTCTCCTACCTGGTCAGATGCCGGGTTATACCAGTGTGTGTCTGGGTACCCGGGATTCGAGGGGACATACTCCTCACAACCTGCTACTCTCAGTATCAGAGGTATTGGTGGGGGAGGTAGTGAGGGGTGAAAATAACCTGATACTCTCAGTATCAGAGGTCTTGGTGAGGAAGGGGGTCAGGTGAGGGGGGATGTAGGTGAGGAGATTGCAGATTGCGGGGTGGGGGAGGAGATTAGGGGATGCAGGGTGGCGGGGGGTGTTTTGCAAATAGAGTATGCTTCGCTGATTTGAAATAATGATATTCTTTTCATATGAAGTTTCTTCGACAATTATCTATTTCAAATGGTACCTACAACAATGACAACAGGGCGTGAACGCTATTAATCATTTTCACCTCATTCCAAAAACCTTGTAGCATTCTTTTTCACAGATCTAGTTCCATCTTAACCTCACCCTCGACCGTCTTCACAACTCATAAACCGATAATAGCGATTTACCGATAATAGCGATTTACCGATAATAGCGATTTCACCTAAAGATTCCACCACTACCAACTACGAATTCAATTATCTGTTATTAAACACCCTTCTTCATCAGGAATCTTTCAATGATATTTTTCCTCATCCCCGATCAATAAGTGTCTGTGATTTGAAACCGTATTCCTTTGTACCGTGAAGCATTCCATTGAAAATCATGTTCCAGTAATGACAATTGCTTATTTTGATCCCAAGATAGTCCCATGAGTACTTCGTTGATCGTCTTAGCTACGATCTTACCCCACGGCAAGGAAACTTGCTCCCTTTGATACTTGAGTGCCCAGCAATCTCATTGATTCCTTTGAAAAAGTGTTGCCAATTGATCAGTACCGCAGCTTTAGTTTCTTGTTATGTTTCGGAAACTCAAGAAGCACAAGTATCTTCTCTTCCCATTCCCCACGAATATCTCTTGTTCCCTTTGTGCTTTACACGTGTGCAGTCATCATAGTAATACGCGGGAGTAAACAACAAGCAGAAGTCACTGCCGTACTTCATTATGCGTGTAGTGCACACACACACAAACAACTCGATATGAGATTTTACACGTCATAACGCATAATCACACACACGCACGCACGCATACATAACGGCCTACTTTGATATGCACATTGTCTCTATCTGAAGCTTGTCACGATGCCTGTGAATTATTAGACCAATGAGGAGACGTACAGCTGAGCCACTCGACCAATCAGCGAGCTCGAATGATTTGGATAATGGTCAGAGGGGATATACAATAGAAAGTTTTGTGATATCTTTAAATGAATATATAAAAAGTTAAGATCAACGGCATTTGTGCATCAAGCTTGTTAGAACAATAAAGTTTAAAGGTCATTGACGTTGTAGTCTAGTATGTTAACAGTTAAGGCCGGGTCCAGCAACAATGATCTTGTTAGATTATCACTACTCATGAGGTTCTGAGTCACATGATATACAGCTCCTCAGGAAAGCAAGATAGGGCTGAAATTCGATCGGGAATCGATTCAGCGTCCAAAAATACATTGGAATCGATGGTATTTGCATGAAAATGCAACAAAAGTTTTTCTTCGAATTTCTGACAACAGTATCGATGGAAAATGAAGTGAATGACTCCACACTTTTATACGTCATTTTTGAAGGTCCCTAATGAAGTCTTAACCGGCGCTTACGACACTAATTTTCCACCAAATCATGTCTCCTACTATCACACTACAAGTATCGACTCTTTTGACGATCATGCTCAGTTCATACTTGCCGTGAAACCACGCCCAAATGACGATTTCTCTCCCTTGGGAAGCATTCACTACAAAAACACGAAAATCAATGGGACACACAAATAGGCCAAAAACATTTTTGCACGTGACATACTGAAAAATAGTGTTTCTGGCCTATTTTTTGACGTAGAATTCGAATCTGAAAGAATTAGAGAGCTATCTGATTGGGAAATTGGGGAAAATTCTATTTTCTTCTCGGTCATGAGGTTCTGAGTTACATGATATACAGCTCCTCAGGGAAGCAAGATAGGGCCGAAATTCGATCGGGAATCGATTCAGCGTCCAAAAATACATTGGAATCGATGGTATTTGCATGAAAATGCAACAAAAGTTTTTCTTCGAATTTCTGACGACAGTATCGATGGAAAATGAAGTGAATGACTCCACACTTTTATACGTCATTTTTGAAGGTCCCTAATGAAGTCTTAACCGGCGCTTACGACACTAATTTTCCACCAAATCATGTCTCCTACTATCACACTACAAGTATCGACTCTTTTGACGATCATGCTCAGTTCATACTTGCCGTGAAACCACGCCCAAATGACGATTTCTCTCCCTTGGGAAGCATTCACTACAAAAACACGAAAATCAATGGGACACACAAATAGGCCAAAAACATTTTTGCACGTGACATACTGAAAAATAGTGTTTCTGGCCTATTTTTTGACGTAGAATTCGAATCTGAAAGAATTAGAGAGCTATCTGATTGGGAAATTGGGGAAAATTCTATTTTCTTCTCGGTCATGAGGTTCTGAGTTACATGATATACAGCTCCTCAGGGAAGCAAGATAGGGCCGTAATTCGATCGGGAATCGATTCAGCGTCCAAAAATACATTAGAGAGATAGCTGAATGGGAAATTGGGGAAAATTCTCATTCCTTCTCGGTCATGATTCACTAACCCACGTGCCCAGCACCTCTTTCTTCTTGAACAATAGCACGTTATCCCAAGACACACATGTTCTTGAACAGCAGATTCATTTTTCACGCGGTGCTATGACGCACACGCGTGATTTCTTTGACCATCCTCTCACGCGTTATATCACGTCAACCACACAGCACTCTCTCACGCGCGTTGCTCTTCACGCGTTACCATGGACACAAACTCGCAGGAGTATCAGTATCTCCCCCCGCAACGGTTATCACGGAGGAGGGAAGTGACGTCACACTCACGTGCGTTGTCACGGGACCGCCAGTCCCTACCGTCACGTGGATGAAGGGAAGTGATGTTGTGGTGTCAGGGTATTCCATGGTCGACACGTACCAGAGCGAGCTGGTGTTGTCCAGCGTTGACCTCACCGATACAGCTCAGTACAAGTGTATCGCGGACTACGGCACTGACCTGGGATCACATGAGTCGACCATCTCCGATGTCATTGTTAGAGGTATGAATCAGAAGTGGAAAGTTGAAATCATGGGATTGCAGATATGATATTCGTTTAAAAACATGCGAGAAAGTTTCTGAGAGTGGCTCAATTGTATCGCTCAGGAATTGTAACGCACCCAACCGATACCAACGCTGTGAAGACCAACTCAGCGCTCTTCTCCTGTGTGGTACGGGGAGAGAAAGCCCCAACATCCATCACCTGGTCACGTGATGACGTCACCGTTTCCATGGATACAGCGAGTGTTGTCGTAACAACAGCTGGTACTGACACCACCAGCACACTGACTGTAGACAGTCTGGAGACAGTGGGTAGTTACAAGTGTACAGCTCAGTTTGATACCCCTTCTGGAACAGTTGTGTCTGACCCTGCTGCTCTCAGCATTCTCGGTAAGAGAAAGATGAAAATCGTGTTTCCCTGAATTGAGTTCCAGACACCTCAATGAATTCATTTCCTCTAACTCCCCATTTTTTCCAGAGTTCACCACGGATCCCATTGACACTGACACGGTTTTGGGCTACACTCTGACAGTGACATGCCAAGTTCACGACTCACCATCCTCTCTTACCTGGTACCATGACAACGTGGAACTGGTAACTGGTGTTACCAGCACTGGTAACCAAGCAACTTACCTGGTAAACAATGTTGTCATAGCAACCGCTGGAGAGTACAAGTGTGTTGTCGAGTATGCTGCATCTGCAACAACACTAGGTCTGTGAAATGTTGGATGACTGGTTAATGAGGATAGTGTTTAACACGAATTCAGCTCGAGAAGCCATATTGCAACTTATTACCCCTCTCACCTCCCTCACCCCTCCCTCACCTCGCTAACTGACAGGAGGTACACACACGAGTGCTGTTGCCATGATAACCGTAAGCAGGATCACTAATGAACCTGTTGATGTGTTCGTTGCCGAGGGTGAATCTGCTGAAATGACCTGTCAGACCACTAATCATATCACTCCAACATTTTCCTGGTAAGTCAGTACTCCAGTGTTCAGTTCAGCAACCAAAACATTGTAAGAGAGCGTAGGAATAACAATAGTTTAGGAAAAACAATAATTCATTTTATCTCCATTTATATTACAAGGCACTGATATGGGAGAGCACTCATCATCATTTGAATACCTCATTACCTCCCCTCCCTTCCCCAGGACTGCTGGTCCGGTGGCCACACTTGACCCAGTGTGGGTGTCCACAGCTAGGTGGGACAGTGTCACCCTATCAGACGAGGGGGATTACACGTGTACAGCACAGTTCGGGGATGAAGGAACCCTTGTCTCGACCCCTGCTACTCTACATGTGAGAGGTATGTTGTGGAGGAGAACCGAGAAGTGATATTTCTCAGGATTATAGTATAGGAGCTTGTTGATTTTATCAGTCAAGAGGCATCTTCAACCGATGTCCCTAAGTCCACTATTCTCTCAATACAATATCTCTCAATACAATATCTGGTTTTCACTATAATCCTCTTCCCAGCTATCACCACGTCCCCCGCTGATAAGATGGCAGTGAGCGGTCACTCCGCCTCTCTTACTTGCTCTGCTCACGGCACTGGTCTCAGCTCGATCACATGGCTCGATAGTACAGGTAGAATGGAAATATTTCCTTGTGTTTCGATTGACGAGGGGTTGTGGGGTACAAAATAACGACTGAGGGGACATGACCCCAATCACTCAATTATAACCTCTCAATTCATCTCTACCTCTTAGGCACCGAACTCCAGCAAGACTCAGCAAACTCAGCCACAGATCTGACCAGTACCCTGTCACTTACACAGATGACGCAGGACACACAGTATCTGTGTAGAGCTTCTTACGATTCCCCGGCTCTTGTCATTGACTCAGAACTTGTCCTCGTTTACATTTACGGTACGTAGAGTAAGAGTTGCCATGAAATCTCTTATTTCATTGGCTTAGCCCTTATTTCATGTTTAATGAACGAATGTTTGAATGAACTTTCATATTCGACAAAATCTATCAAGATGAAGCTTTATTTCCTCACTGTCATATCTTGGCAGACATTACGGAAGTGAGTGATGACGTCACAGTGGTATCGGGACAGACAACACAGTTGTCGTGTGTTGCTGACGGAGCACCCGCGTTCTTCTGGATCAATGTTCAGACCGGAAACCAGATAACTTACGGAGTGGATGACTCCACAGGTTTGGAAACCCTGTTTTCCCTGATATTTGAATGATGGCGTCATGATGTCAACAGGATTTTGGCTCGACATATCGAATATTTTCCATCAATAGAGCCCAGTGATGATAATCTTACCCCGTTTCCTCAATCCTCATCTCCCCTCTCTCCCTCAGCTGGCACCTCCACCCTTACCCTGGAGAACATCACCTCTGACATGGAAGTACGGTGTCACGTGACTTACGCTACAGAGGCTGGTGTCACTCTCGGTGGATCGCTGAACACTGACACCGTGTCGGTGACAGTCAATGACATCACCACCCATCCCACGGATAAAACTGTGGTCATAGGTAGGGTTCAGGGGAAAATAGATAACGGTCTCGATGTGGTTATGATTGTGAGCTTGGTTGAAGGAGTTTTGTCACCAGTGTTCAGTTCATTCCATGAACATCTTTTCAATCTGCGGTTACAAGGATTAACCCCTAAGGGTAAAGGTAACACACCCAACCACACCCCTTAACACTCCCCATCCGCGGCAGGTTACGATACGACACTGGAGTGTGAAGGTAACAACTCACCTAACATCACGTGGTACCAAGATAACACACTGATCAGTAACACCTCGCCCCTCACCCTACAAAATGTGGACATGTCACATCAGACTACATACTACTGCAAGCTTACCTGGCCACAGGTTTGTTCACACCCTGATTTTCTTTATCCCGCCTAGATTTCCGTTTCGGATGAATTGAATGAAGAATTAGTTGAATCCCAAACATAGATCGATATATAACCTCAATATAAGTCCTTCTGAATCTCCCCTCTAGCTCATTAAAAGTGGAGCTAAGTTCGCTATGAGTGGGGGACATTCCTATGTATGGTAACTCATTACCCTATTCTTGAGTTACCCTATCATTCCAACCCCCGCTCCCCAGGGCTCCCTCTCAACTGAGAAGGTCCGGGTGCGGGTACTGGACATTCTGGTACACCCCATGTCTGGTATAGCAGTGGATGGGGGGGCTACTTCAGCCAGCTGCAGCGCAGCTCTTGACCCTGCTGTCACATTCCGATGGTAAACATATCCCAAAATTATCCTAGCCGTGTCCTTGTTTCATTGCCAACACCGCCCACCACTTCTAGAGTTCAGATGTCAATGTCCAAGTTTCTAATTCTCTTTCGAAAGAGGGAGAATCGTTTTTCCTTGATTAATGCTCTGTCTAGAAACACTGTATATTATCCTCTCTTTAACCAGGTTCAAGGACGATGTCTTGCTCGACTCCAGTGAGGATTGGTACACCATCTCAGCCAGTAGTGATACCGAACACTCACACACTCTACTGTCCATACCTTCAGCTAGCCCGGACAGCCACGGTAAGTCGAGCTGGAGATTTTCAAACATCAAACATTGATTATATCGGGCACATTTGATAGCAATTTCTTGTCGTAAGAATGTGAAAATGAGACGGGAACGCTCATCATTAGTATCTCGATCGGTATGAGATTGATTCACGCACCCCTGACTCTCTCTCTCTCTCCTGTGTACAGGTAGTTACAAGTGCGAGGCTCTGTGGGCAGCAGATGGAGATTTCCTGGGGGGAAATGTCATGAGTAACCCTGCTACTCTGGAAGTGTACCGTGAGTATCAGGGACCATGACAATATGACAAGGACCATGATCTAGACCATAATGATGAGTGTTATCGATGTCTGTCTTCACTACAGTCAACAGATTGCATTAATCAGTGACTATATTCCTCATTCAGGAATAACCGGTCATCCAGAGGACAAGTTTGTGTTGCTAGGTAACGACTTGACGTTGTCATGTCAACTTAATGACAACGCCAACATCACATGGTTCCATAACAACGCCACCGTCGGTTCTGGAGTTCAGACCACTCAGGTTTTTCCACAACATGCACCAAGAGCCAATCATAATATATTCAGATCGATATTATTCATCTGATCTGAAATGCATCATAGCATTAAGAAAGACTGGAAATCCCTCAAGGTTTTCAAAGTTGGTCATCATGTTTACCCCCCACTCCCCCTCTTAGGACGGTATCATAACCAGCTCTCTGACACTGACTGAAGTGGTGTGGGGGGATGCAGGGTACTACTACTGTGAGGGGGTTTACCCCCAGGGGACCATCAGTTCAACCCCAGCCAATGTCTTCGTGCGAGGTATTCCTATGCGAGCGATCACACTCCTTGATAATATCAGGAATATCAACATTCAACATGATCAGTTTTGCATGAAATATTCACACTGACGCTCCTGCGGTTTCTTCTTCGGGCTATCTCAGAGTCAGAATAAAGGTATCTGATCTCACTTTACTTCTCAGGAGTGTGGACCGCCCCGGACCCTGTGACCGTGGTCCTGAACACTGCTGCCTCCTTCTCCTGTGTGTCACGGGGTGAAGCTGTCATAACCTGGTCACACGACGGTCAGGAGCACCCGTCACTGACCAGTGATTATAGTGACAGTAACTGGCTCACCATCGCTACTTTCCAGATAGGTACACCCGTCTTGTGAAACTACAGATTCTGTTCTCAATGGAATATCTCCGTCAAAATCCCACTTGTTTTCGCTCATCCCCGTTATTAACATCCGCTTTTACTCGTTATCGTCTTTCTTATCTCCGTTCGTATTTCCATAAATGGAATAATCGACACCTCTCCCTCTCACAGATTCGGTAGACACGAGGACGCCCCCCGATGTAACGTGCCAGATCGCGTACACCTCACCGGAAATGAGTGTATCCGCTCCGGCAGTAGCCATTACCGTGCTCAGTGAGTACTCTGCATGATATAGTGCACTGTGCGCTTGAAGTGATGAGGCAAAGTGATGAGGCAAAGTGATGAGGCAAAGTGATGAATGAGATTTCCCCACAGCATGCCAAACATACTTCAATTTTTAAACGCACCTTTTGCCGCATGAAACAGACTTCATAACAATGACGATTTTACATCATTACTGTTTCAGGGTAAGCACAGTTCACACATTTCTCACAGCATCAAATATCATGGAGCACGTTCTCACAAAGCATTATGTACCTACTTTCTGAAATCTTGCAAAATGCGAGAGGCACAATTTTGTATTCACAAAAGCCCATTTTGTCTCCAATTCATCAACTGGTTGCTGACAACTCTACCGCTCAGCGATAATTCTCTCTCCTCGCGTGCGAGGGCACACGTCAATTCTTATTCCATTACTCACTCTATTCCATTACTCCCTCTTTCTTTCCGTGATTTCTTTATACCCACAGTCTCTACTATGAGCTATTGTACTAGACGTCATGGTTAAAGCATTGCAATGAGGAATAGAATCAATAATGATGATATAGCTGCTGTCCTCTAATGCTGACTTGTGAGCTTTAGCCCAGCTTCAGCAATTATGGCCACGCCCATTCTCTAGAACTGATCACGGATCTCCCACATTCAGGCGTGACAACAGACCCTGACAACACTATTGGTGTGGAGGGTAACGGAGCAACCATATCATGTGTTGCTAGTGGCAACCCGACCATCTCCTGGGAGAAAGTAGGTGGCAACCTGCCAGGTGACGTCACAGTGACGTCATCAAGTACTGCGGGAGGGATTCTGTCGGAGATCGAGTACAGTGATCTTATTCCGGGAGATGGAGGACAGTATCGGTGTGTGGCGGATTATGGTGGTCTGGGGGAGCATGCATCAGCACCTGCTACTCTCACTATCTACGGTATGTGGGTGTGAGTGGTGGCTTGAGATAATACTGATTCGGGGAGATACGACCCTCAAGCGATCTGATACGGATCGATAGTCGATAGTCGATCATTAAAATGAAGTTAGCAACGATCAACTCCGTCTCTCTGCAGAATTGACAACTGAACCAGTGGGATCAGCAGTGCTCGTCGGTACCGGAGCTTCCTTCAGCTGTGAGAGTAACGGTGTCCCAACATCCGTCAACTGGTACAAGGATGACGTCATCGTTACTGATACCCAGCTTATCAGGTACTACGATCATTCACAGGAACAATCCTTTCAGCGAGGATGAAATTCGTTATAGAAGTTTTGTTTGGGTGCTATGGATAACGGATGTTGAGTAGTCGACTATAATAGTTGGTCCCAGACGGGATTTAGAGCTGCTCAAACCATTCCTCATTCCTCACCATTCCTCCCAATTCCTCCCCATTTCCCCCCTCAGCACTGTCGGCGGCAGCTCAGTTCTGGAATATCCCGCCACTGGGTTCACAGACAAGGGCTGGTACTACTGCGAGTTCGTGTTCGATCAGGGAACCACGGCGTCAGAGCGAGCTTATCTTAGCATCAGAGGTGGGATAATCCTTGATATTTCCACAGCTTGATAACTTCCTTTCACACTACCACGCTCCCCTCATCTCAATATATCATTCTCTTCACTCACACCCCCACGTGCCAACAGATACGTCACGGGAGAGCAGCTATAACAAACCCATCATTCCTCCACGTCACATCTACCCTAGGACCACACGTGCGTTACCATGGAAACCAACCAGCAGTTACCACCTCACTCACAACAGATTTCCATATCTTAACTATTTCAAGAAGAGGACCGAGCCTATGAAGGCTGACAGATTGAGAACTGCATATCTTGGATACGAACACAGGATTGTCACTCAAAGTCAAACAACTACACCAGCAGCTCAAACTCAAATAACAGCCCTCGATAAATTATCACCAACCTCATTCAAAATGTCTAAATCAAGGTCAACTGCGATTCCATCACCAACTTCAAGTGAATCATCAACTTCAAGATCAGCATCAAGTGATTCATCAACATCAAGTTCATCATCAAGTGATTCATCATCTTCATCATCCCTAACTGTGTTGGTAGAACACCCAACACTAAATAACAAAGTGAACCATCATTCATCATCACAGTTTCCAAACGCCGTTCACTCAACTTCACCGTCCACTTCCACACCAAGAATAGGTCACTTTTCAGTTCTAAAGAAAATTTTGCTAAAATATCTCAACCGGTTTTGAATAAGAGAATAAACCGGTTAATCTGATATCCTATTTTCTTAGGTTTCAGTATGGAGCCCGTTGACTCAACTGGTGTTGAAGACAACTCTGTAACATTCACCTGCTCTGTACATGGCGAATCTGAGGCCACTATTTCATGGACAAAGTTTGTATTTTAACCCCCCCTGTGTTGCCAATCAGGAATCCGTCAATGACGACGGAGCCCTTGATAAGATCCCGATACCCTATCGATCCACATTGGATAGCCCCTTGTGCAACCCAATGGAGAACGATAGACAATGGTGCTCAGATTGTGTTTCAATATCCAACTTGTCCCTGTCTTCAGATCTGGGAATCCTATCAGTGTGGGAGTGAGTTCCACATACTCTGACCCTACCACCACCTCAACTCTGACTCTCAGTGATCTCAGTCATGCTGCTGATAATGGGGATGCTATCGTGTGCAGAGCTGAGTTTTCCAACCCAGTCCTGAGGTTTGTTTCTCAACTTTCTATTCTCACTCAATGAGATAGAAATATCTCCTCTCTCTCTGTTCTCACCCAGTGAGACTGAGACAATTGAGACTAATTCGATCTTCCCCGGTCAGTATTGAAAGCAGTGCTGCTTCTCTGACTGTACTCAGGATCACAACACCGCCCTCCGATACCATTGCTGTTGACACACTCACCGCTACTCTGACCTGCAATGTTGATGCAACCGGTGAGATTCTGCAAGGAAAATTCCTCCTGAGTTTTGTCTTCTACTTATTTGAAGGTCTAGTTCTTGAAGTACCCTAAAAAGTGGAATTCTGCTAAACACAAGCGTATATCCAGGAGTGATAGCTTGGTACAGCGGTACTGATCTTATTCCCGGGGAAACGTCAAGTACTCTTGTCTTCAACCCAGTGTCAGTATCAGACCAAGGGGATTACAGGTGTCAGTCCACATTCCCATCATCACAGGGCAGCTCGGTGTTTGGCGGTGTGACGACTTCGGAAACTGCAACTCTAACTGTACAACGTGAGTTGAGGGACTCATTACTGAGAATCGCTAGCTTCTAAGCTTGCGATTTTTTTCAAGATACTTACCACACTCTCCCATTCTTCAGGTTTCACAACAGTCCCAGAGACAAAGGCCGCTATTCTGGAGAGTTCTGTCTCATTCGATTGTGCAGGATCAGGGTCTCCTACTATTATCTGGTACAAAGGTATGCGACACCAATCACAAATTGTATGTCCCCTCTTCAATCTACCGTCCTGAATGCAAATCCTTGGTCCTTATGCCCCCATTCCTCTAAAAAACCTGAAATAAGAAAAGGAAAAAACCCTCACATCACCCCACTGCACCCCAGCATTCTCCTCACCTACTTTCAATACCCCCTCCTCACCTCCACTACAGGTGACTATCACCTCACATCACCTCACCACAGGTGACACGGAGATACAACGGGACACCACCGGAACCCTCACCATCTCCTCAGTCCAGTTCTCAGATGATTCCTCCTACTCCTGCACCCTCAGTTACCCTCAGGGTGACATCTCCTCACCCGATATCCTACTCCATGTTAGAGGTGAGCAGAGTGGTGTGGCTAACAGGGAGGGGAAAATGTGGGGGTACCCTAGATGGGGGGATTTGTTTAGTTTTGCTCGACATTACGTGGTAATCTGGGTTTATCTGGAGTGTTATATCTGTTTAAACCACGTGTTTTTTGTCCCTCTGAAAGTCGAATTGTGTGGAGTTTTCCTGTGTTTTGTCTTGTGTCGTCTGATATTGGCCAATGTTACATTTACAATTTCGCTACCTCTACATGACGTTTGCATGACAGCCCTCCGCCGATGCATCTGTGATGTTTCATCAATGATAGGTATCTTGTTAAACCCACTTCATATAAACTACTACTAGATGAGAGCTTTTGAAGAGCAGATCGTTCCAAAGTTCATCAAAATTTTAACATGGTATTGTCTGATAAGAATCACACGACCCTTCCCATTTGTGGCACAGTGATGACTGATGATGCATCGCAATCGATGATATTGATGACTTAATAACTTGTCAATAGAATAGGGAGTGTCTTGCTATCGCTTCCTTTGTCCCCACACACTATATGCGCTCAAAATGACATTTATATAATCGGTTAGCATGTTAAAATCACGATGCTACATACAAATTCGACACGAATAATATAAGTGTGATTGTAGCGATGCTGTTTCGTGAATGATGTTGGAAATTGCCGGACATATTGTTCTCAGCTCCGCACCGCTTATCAAAAGATCATCACAGTTTATGAAATCGGTTCTGCATGTCAGATTCAATTGACGAACGCAAACATGATAGCGCAGTGCGACTCCATATTTTATTGGATCTTGAACAAAATTTATTTTTTCGTGCTGACCGTCCTTTGTTTTAAAATTCTCATGTTATTTTTTCTTTTCTCGCGAAGCGCGAGCATACTAACTTTGATATTTTGACTTTCCTTCGTCACCACGATTGAGCTCCTACTCGTATATGATATGTCTGACATATGTGTGTGTGTGTGTTTCTAATTTCCATCGGTTTTCACGCCTGCTTTCTCCGCGGGTCAGATATAGTAGGACACCCACGCGATGCTCATCCAATATGATGAGCGGTTAATCACCCAAGTGGTTACACATGTCCGCGATACTAGTGTGATTGCGTTGGGGAGTCACGCATGAGTTCCCGAACTATCATAGCATTCAGTCGTTGTCGCTATTTGTTTCCTCAGGAGAGTTCCAACCTTGGCGAGCGAGAGTGGGAGAGAGGTCACGTGTTAACCTCACGTGACTTCTTACCCGACACGTGATTCCCAATAATATATACACTTGACTATCTGACAGTTTGATAACCCTATCATCTAACGACAGTGACCTTTGACGAAACACCCTATACAACTTTCATCATTCCATTTCTATACCTCATTAGAGGACCTCACCGATTAACCTAACCCCACCATCAGGAACAGCCTCATTAAGTCATTATGATAATTGTGTTCCATGTTCTGTGATCATTATTTGTACAATTTCCTGACAATCGTGAATGTGAAACAACCACTTGATTATCATGTAATCCCTTATCTTTACCCACGCATGACCCAACACGCGTGTCCCAACACGCGTGTCCATGGTAACGCGTTACACACGCGGTAACCCACACGTGTCCCCTAACGCTGACACGCTAGCCACTCATTCCCAGGTGTGTCAGAGTCCCCAGTCCAAGGCACTGCGGTGTTTGGACGCAGTGCGGTGTTCCAGTGCCAGGCCACTGGGAATATACCGGCTGTATGGACATGGAAACGGAATGGAGTTACCATCACTGGAGGTGAGCTTCTCATATAATACTCAATACTTATACTGCTAGAAATATGGTTGATATAGAGTGAAGAGTCAGTTATCACATTCCAAAACACCCCCTAACACGTGGAGCATCCCAAGCCCTCTTCCCCTCTACAACCCCGCATATCACCCCCTGCCCCCGCTCTCACAGAGTCAGTGGACAGTTTCGATCCACCCCTCTCCTCCACCACCTTCACCTACACGGGAGTGGTAGCTGAGGATGTCACTGCAGAGTTCACGTGCGAAGCTGAGTTTGAGGGAGACACCCACGAATCAGCACCTGCGTCTATCACTGTTTTGGGTAGGTTAATAACTACGCAATTAAATTTAATATCATGTTGAACCTGAATATGGATATGAATGATGGTAAAGCATGCTGCAAAGTTATGACAGCTTCTTTGACAAAGAATATTGACGTCTGGCTGAGAATGGAATAATTATTGTTGTAGGATAATATGCAACATTTTCGGAGAATTTCGGTTACTCACAAAAATAATAATGCCCAAGAACAATAATGCCCAGCGACCAGTTCTCAGCAGGATACTAGTTATATCCTCATCCAACAATCCATTGCCATGACAACAACATTCATATCATTCCTGCAGGAGTGACAAGCTCCCCCTCCTCTGTTTACGGTGTGGTAGGGGGCTCAGCGACTCTATCCTGTGAAGTATCTGGTGTCCCTGCCACCTTTCTGTGGGAGCAAGAGGGACGGGAAGTGAGAGGGGATACTCAGACCATTACCTCACCCACTCCTTCATCTAGTCAGGTAATACATTGACAACTATCAGCTTGCCACAGGTTACTAATATTGGCTTCCATAGTAATGAAATGCTCATCTCAGAACGATTGTTTCATCTACCCCTTGTCTAACCCTTGCTCACCGATCTTAGCTCACTCCTATTCACCTTCTCACCCCGCTGCTACTCACCCCCCTATTTATATTATTACACTCACCTCACACCTCACTCCCCCTCACCAATCCCCACCACAGATTGTTGTGGAGAGTCTGAGCAGAGCTGATCACGGAGACTATTCCTGTGTTCCCATCTACACCCCTGAGGGGGAACTCTTCTTGGGAGGGAACACCACTTCCAGCCCTGGCACAGTTTCTGTCATAGGTCAGTCATGCTCAGAATTATACCAATCTCTCTGATAATCCATCTCTCAGCTGCGTACCTTGCGGCACTATACTAGGATGCGCCCCTCGGAAACCTTACAATTGGAAATTTAGCCGGATGCCATGCCTACCGAAAATCAAGCATGACATGCAACAAATTTCGTCGATACTTAGGATAATTCCACTCCACATTGACAATTAATAAGCTCGGCACTGAGTCTTGTCCTTCTAATTACACTCTCAATTGCTGAAATATCGCATAGCGACGTACAATCCTTGCGTCATGGATGTGTGATGGGAATATGCCGTAGAATGAGCTGCTGAGTGCTGGATGATCAGTTCTTTATGTAGACCATTGTGTCAACTTCAAGTCAGGATTAGGTAGTTGACACCATGTGGCATGGTTCCCCTCACTACCTAACCCCCCCTCTTTCCCCAGGATTGACTGTACCCCCAGTCCAGACTATAGTCAAGGTGGGGGACACTGCCACCTTCACATGTAAAGCTAATGCTGTACCAGTCCCAACTTTGTCCTGGTTCAAAGACGGGGCACCTCTCTCATCCGGGTAAGTGTGGACATTATCTGGGTTTTGCACCCCCTGGAACATTGCCTGGGTTTTGCATCCCCCCCGGGGACATTATCTGGGTTTTGCAACCCCGGGATATTATCTGGGTTTTGCACCCCCCTGGGACATAATCTGGGTTTTGTACCCCTCGGGTCATAATCTAGGTTTTGCATCCCCCCGGGGACATTATCTGGGTTTTGCACCCCCTCCCCCGCGGGAAAAAATAGCTGTGTTTCACGAACCTAGGATCATATTACTATTAGGATTGGGTCCCAGCTTCTATCAATGACTATGAATTGAATGACCCCACATACCACGACTCTCTAAAATCGAAACTTCTGTAGTCTCGTATAACCCCTGATATAGACTTGTATAGCCGCTCCCCTCAACCTAACATCTCTCTCCCTCCCTCTCAGAGTGTCATCACCAGTGACAGAGTCAGGGGAACGTGTCTCATACCTGACCATTACCAATGTGGGGGAGGGGGACGTGGCTTCCTACACGTGCAAAGCAACCTATCCGTCGCTAGGGGAACATGTGTCTGAGGATGCTGATCTCAAATTCAGGGGTGAGAATTGCAAGATTCATTTTGAAATTTTCCAGGAGTTGGAACTTGAGGTTGATTTGAAATTTTGCTTTATTCATTTTTTTTTCTGACAATCTAGCTTCAGATTCAGGTTAATAAAGAACCGATTGACAGCACGTCCATTTTGATTTAGTAGAGTAACACGTCCATTATGTTCCTCTATCTCTACTTCCCGTCGACTTATATATCTGGGCCATGATTTATGTCACTGTTTTATTCGTCCTTGCATGGATTACATCCCAAGCTTATATGTCGGAAATATGAAGGAAGACTTCTCCACTTGCATGACACATTTCTGTTGAAAGTTGAAACATACCCTAAAAGTAAACACTACAAATTTGGTTTCGTGATCTGATCCTGAAGCCGCCTCCAGGTATCGAAGTACAACCGATAGTGACTGACGCTATTATCGGGTATGCCAGTCAAATGAACTGCACAGCTCGTGGCGAGGCGGAGGCTGATATGCAGTGGTTTGCCAATGGGACAGAGATACAATCGACTGATGTCTACACCATTCTTACTGCGTCTAACTAGTGAGTTGGGTATGATATGCTGCCAGTTTATTGACACTGTGTGTACTCTACCATTTGGTGTCATGAGTGGTAGCTCCTAGCCTGTACTTGTAGTTATTTGGTGCGCGAGATGTGGTAGCATGGCAGTCACCATAGCAACCAAGTTAGAGGTTACACGTGATAGGAATTATCCGGTGTTCAAAATCTAACGTCAATATATTATCCCTCTAGTGACGCTTCCAAAGACCAGGATCTCATTGACACAAGGACCATTCTACAAGTGTCCGAGATTGACATGGACATATCATATCTGGAGATAATTTGCCGGGCAACGTGGGTTTCTGGCGGCAAATCGGTTACAGTCGACAGCAAAACTGTCAAATTNAGTTCTCAGCAGGATACTAGTTATATCCTCATCCAACAATCCGTTGCCATGACAACAACATTCATATTACTCCTGCAGGAGTGACAAGCTCTCCCTCCTCTGTTTACGGCGTGGTAGGGGGCTCAGCGACTCTATCCTGTGAAGTATCTGGTATCCCTGCCTCCTTTGTGTGGGAGCACGACGGAGGGGAAGTGAGAGGGGATACTCAGACCATTACCTCACCCACTCCTTCATCTAGTCAGGTAATAGATAACAATCAGCTTGCCACCAGCCACATGTTACTAATATCGGCTTCCATGGTAATGAAATGCCCATTTCGGAACGATTGTTTCATCTACCCCTTGCCTAACCCTTGCTCACCGATTTTAGCTCACTCCTATACTATTCACCTTCTTACCTCGCTGCTACTCGTCTTCCATACTCAACTTTCCCCCCTATTCTAACACCCACCTCACTCCCCCTCACCAATCCCCACCCCAGATTGTTGTGGAGAGTCTGAGCAGAGCTGATCACGGAGACTATTCCTGTGTTCCCATCTACTCCCCCGAGGGGGAACTCTTCTTGGGTGGGAACACCACTTCCAGCCCTGGCACAGTTTCTGTTATAGGTCAGTCATCATCATGCTCAGAATTATACCAATCTCTCTGATGATCCATCTCGCAGCTGCGTACCTTGCGGCGCTATACTAGGATGCGCCCCTCCGAAACCTTGCAATTGGAAATTTAGCTGGATGCCATGCCTACCGAAAATCAAGCATGACATGCAACAAATTTTGTCGATACTTAGGATAATTCCACTCCACATTGACAATTAATAAGCTCGGCACTGAGTCTTGTCGTTCTAATTACACTCTCAATTGCTGAAATATCGCCTAGCGACCTGCAGTCCTTGTATCATGGATGTGTGATGGGAATATGCTGTCAAATGAGCTGCTGAGTGCTGGATGATTAGTTCTTTATGTAAACCATTGTGTCAGCTTCAAATCACAATTAGGTAGTTGACACCATGTGGCTGGTTCCCCTCATTACCTAACCCCCTCTTTCCCCAGGATTGACAGTACCCCCAGTCCAGACTATAGTCAAAGTTGGGGACACAGCCACCTTCACGTGTAAAGCTAATGCTGTACCTGTCCCCACTTTGTCCTGGTTCAAAGACGGGGCACCTCTCTCATCCGGGTAAGTGTCTGTTTTGGAATCTCCGGGACATTATTTGTGCTTTGCACCCCCTGGGAGTTTAATCTGGGTTTTGCAACCCCCCCCGGGCATTATCTGGGTTTTGCAACCCCAGGGACATAATCTGGGTTTTGCAACCCNATTATCTTTGTTTTGCACCCCCTCCCCCGGGACATTATCTGTGTTTTGCTGCCCCTGGGATATTATCTGGGTTTTGCACACCCTCCCCCATGTGTTTCACAAACCTAGGATCATATTACTATTAAGATTGGGTCCCAGCTTCTATCAATGCCCATGAATTAAATGACCCCACATACCACGACTCTCTTAAATCGAAACTTCTGTAGTATAACCCCTGATATAGACTTGTATAGCCGCTCCCCTCAACCTGAACTAACGTCTCTCTCCCTCTCTCTCAGAGTGTCATCACCAGTGACAGAGTCAGGGGAACGTGTCTCGTACCTGACCATTACCAATGTGGGGGAGGGGGACGTGGCTTCCTACACGTGCAAAGCAACCTATCCGTCGCTAGGGGAACATGTGTCTGAGGATGCTGATCTCAAATTCAGGGGTGAGAATTGCAAGATTCATTTTGAAATTTTCCAGGAGTTGGAACTTGAGGTTGATTTGAAATTTTGCTTTATTCATTTTTTTTTCTGACAATCTAGCTTCAGATTCAGGTTAATAAAGAACCGATTGACAGCACGTCCATTTTGATTTAGTAGAGTAACACGTCCATTATGTTCCTCTATCTCTACTTCCCGTCGACTTATATATCTGGGCCATGATTTATGTCACTGTTTTATTCGTCCTTGCATGGATTACATCCCAAGCTTATATGTCGGAAATATGAAGGAAGACTTCTCCACTTGCATGACACATTTCTGTTGAAAGTTGAAACATACCCTAAAAGTAAACACTACAAATTTGGTTTCGTGATCTGATCCTGAAGCCGCCTCCAGGTATCGAAGTACAACCGATAGTGACTGACGCTATTATCGGGTATGCCAGTCAAATGAACTGCACAGCTCGTGGCGAGGCGGAGGCTGATATGCAGTGGTTTGCCAATGGGACAGAGATACAATCGACTGATGTCTACACCATTCTTACTGCGTCTAACTAGTGAGTTGGGTATGATATGCTGCCAGTTTATTGACACTGTGTGTACTCTACCATTTGGTGTCATGAGTGGTAGCTCCTAGCCTGTACTTGTAGTTATTTGGTGCGCGAGATGTGGTAGCATGGCAGTCACCATAGCAACCAAGTTAGAGGTTACACGTGATAGGAATTATCCGGTGTTCAAAATCTAACGTCAATATATTATCCCTCTAGTGACGCTTCCAAAGACCAGGATCTCATTGACACAAGGACCATTCTACAAGTGTCCGAGATTGACATGGACATATCATATCTGGAGATAATTTGCCGGGCAACGTGGGTTTCTGGCGGCAAATCGGTTACAGTCGACAGCAAAACTGTCAAATTCAACCCTCTCCGTGAGTAGCTACGCTGTAATAAGTGGTCACCAAACTCACGCGTTTATCTTTCCCATTTTCACGTGTTTCCACATTCACGTGTTTCTACATTCACGTGTTTCTACATTCACGTGTTTCTACATTCTAGCTACCACTGCCAAACTTGAGAATCGAGTATCATGAATCACAAACCTGTTTGTCTACTCGGAGTAGACTTCTCCCCAACCTCTCTGATGTAAAATAACACACAGTCCCTCACATCATCTGTTACTGGGTCTAACAACTGATCTCACACTCCCCTAACACTCAGATGTTTACGAATCACCGGTTGCCACGATAGCAGTCCGGTACACAAAGGTGGAAATGGAGTGCTCAGCCACTGGTAATCCTCTCATACGGTGGGATAGATCTGGAAGAACATACGGCGTGGGTAAGTGGAGACAATAGCCGAAAGAGTGTCAAATTGTCCCGGAATTGTTAGATTGTATAATATCAGTATCGTCTATCACTATCAGGATTGGTCATTGATGCCTCCGTCACCCTTATATCCGCTCATTTTCCAAAACTAATCGTAACCATGACAACTGGTCTTATTACCATGTAAACCCAGGTATAATCGATATGGAATCGGATCAGACACACTCCACCCTGATTATTGGTAATGTCACTGAGGCGGACCAGGGCAAGATTTGGTGTGTTGCTCAGTATGACGAGGGGGTCTACAACTCCGAGACAGCAACCCTAACTGTAGTCGGTAAGTGTGTGTGTGTGTGTGTGTGTGTGTGTGGGTGGGGGTG
>CAMPET010000067.1:149595-162800 GCA_946803715.1 Beroe ovata | reverse complement strand
TGTGTGTGTGTGTGTGTGTGTGTGTTTGTGTATGTGTGTGCGAGCTCACGTTGCAAACTCATTGCTCTGTGCTACTTAACTTAGCTTAACAACTTAACTTAACTTAATTTAATCTAACACGAATGTCAACTTGTCAAGGCTAGCTCGTGAGTTGTCACAAGATAACAAACCCCGTCAATCTCATTAAGTCTCACAATACCCTCCATCCCAGGCATAACATCAGAACCCCAAAGTGTGACTCTGCCACAGCGGGGTCTGAGTGTCCAGTTCACGTGTATCGTGGACAGATACCCACTAAACACTGTATCCTGGTATAAGGGAGACACACTCATCCAGGAATACGAGAACAGGAAGAATGTGAGTACATGCGTTACTAGATAACGCGTGATGTATAATTGCCATGGTAACGGATCACACGTGATGTATTGTCATGGTGACGGATGTAACATCTAACCAAATGATAGAAGTTTCATTAAGATAAAAAGACGAAATAATCACAAGTGCAAAATCCAGCCAAACATCAGGTTAAAAATCGGCAAATCGAAAAACAGTCAGCAGCAATTCTTTAAATAGAAAGAGTCGCACAAAGAATTGAGTCTAGAATACATATAAAAAGTGGGCATTTATTTGCCTATGTAAAGTCTAGCTCTAATAACCCTGTTATAACACCATCTAAACACAAATGATCGCAGTATCATGGCATAAATGGACGGAATCCTGATTGCATAAACAAGGGAGTCCCACAATAAGTTAAAATAGAACATCACTATTGTCCATTTGAAGCCAGGTCGGTAGATACCGAATAGCACGTGTTCTGTCAGACTGTAGAAGTAGGGGAACCACGCTATAAAGAATCCAACTGTGATGAGCGAGAGAGTGATTACTATCTTCAACTTCTTGCGGAGTGGAGAGCCTGCGAAAGAGAGAGATGGAGTTTAGCTCATGTCTCTTTGAAATTGGAAATGGGAGTCGGGGCTGATATGGAAAAGTAATATTCCCACGCGAGTAGTCCCTACCTTCCCGTCGTCTTTCTATTCCCATTCGCCTGTCCCTGATTATGGTAGTCCAAACTTCCTTGAAAATGCCCACATACAGTCCGCACATGAGAAGAAATGGCACGAAGTAGTAGCAAACCTGGACCAAGTAAACGTAGAGAGTACTGTTAAACTCACACCGCTTCAGAGTGCCGTCAAAATCCACACTGAAATATTTGCCCGGTCCTTAAATACTTGTCTAAGATAATAGGACCGCCATATCGATCACATATCGAAATCGTATCTATAACAACTCAGCATGCCTCACCTGAGAACGACAGTGAAGTTGTCTAAGACCACCTCGACCAAACACTTCACCAGTTGGAATAGCCAGGTGGTAGTAATCAGACCTAGCACCCGGTTAGGTGTCACTATTGTGGAGTAGCTTAGGGGGTACTTTATCGCAACGTACCTGGCGGGAGGGTATAGTGATTTAGATATGATGACACTATTGCTATGGCAAATGCTTGACACCAGTGTGTCGATGTTTTTGACGTGTCAATGTCACCAGTGCGAGACATACCACTGACATCAGTGTATGTATGACGTATCGCTGACACCAGTGTATGACAGACTGCAGCCACTAGGCACTAGCTTACCTGTCCATAGTTATGATGAGTATAGCTATGGAACAGAGTGGAGGTATCCATGTTATGAAGAACGGCATGAATGGACAGAGTGTTTTCGTCACAACATTCATCTGGGGAAATAAACAGTGTCAAGAAGAAGGAGTAGACGAATCTGAATTCACAATAAAGTCAATAATCGCGATTCACCGTGAATCTACCTCGTAAAAGTCGGGTCTTATGATGCCCGGTCCTCTAAAAGTAGCGCCTATGAAAGCAAATATCCCATCGAGAAGCAGTAGATTAGCAATACTCATCAGCATTGGGGTCAGAGCATCATAGTTCCGTAACAGAGAGCCCTGTGGAATAGCAAGAGTGTTTATTATGAAGGAGTATCAGTGTTTGATAGGAATATGGGGGACTATGTCATTAGGGGAAATTATAGCGGGCTGAGAGGGGGTTAGCCTCTCTCTCTTCATACTAACCACGATCACAGAATTAGTGATGAACGCAAGTACTGAGAACAGTATTGTCAGTTCACCTATCATTGAACCTTCAATTGTATGCGATCAGGATCAATGGAGTGCTAGCAGGAATATATGCTTATTTTGCGCAGGGAACAAATTGCGTTTGCCCGCGAATGCAAGCCTGTAATACCTAAGCGTCCAAAATTACAGGAATATTTAATAGATTTCGATGCTAGGCATGCGACCAAGGGTGAAAGTGGATGAAACTGAGGAAATATTTGGGGTGGGTTGAGCCACTCTGACTCAATTTAGAGTGTTAGATTAATTGTTATACTACTGAAAGTGTTGTACTAAACGCTTTTTACCATCTGAAAGTGTTGCTACCTATTTGCAAAAACAATGTTCGTCTTCCATCAACAACAAGACAATGTGTATAGTTCCACTGATTCGTCACTACAGCCGTCTTCCATCAACGAATATTAGGTTACAGAACATTTGCCCTTTTGTTATGGTAATTGGTCGGTAACAAGTTGCTGCAAACTGTTAGTTGAGTAGAGGATTTAAATGATGAAGGAAGATAGTGATGCAGTGGTCCTTACAATTCCTGATACCGATATACAAATGATGTTTTGTTTAACATATGAATATGATCATTATGTCTGGTTTGGCACTGTATTCATTATCAATCACGGTAACCGTGGCAACAAATCATGTCACAATTAACGGTTGCCCAGTAATTATAACACAACTGACGATAGGTACTAGGTATAAAGCTCAACAATGAAACAGCAACAACACACACGCACTTTCCCAGATGACTGTCGTGACTAAAGATTTGACAGTTGAGTACCTGCTTGGAGTGTCAAGTATAACAGAGGAGGATATGGGAGACTATTACTGTAAAGCTGAGTACCCGCAGGGCACTCAGACGTCTCAACCTGCCTATCTGAATATAGAGGGTAAGTACCGCTGCCGCCGTGGCGTCTCTAATTGACTTCATTTCAAGACTCCTTTGAACATCATTCACCCATCACAAGTTCTCTAGGAAGCCAGCTGTGATCACACCTTGTGTGTTAGAGCGAGTGTGTGACTTTCGTGATAATCTCTGAAAAACATTCCACGAAAAAAAGTGTTTATAGTTGTAGTCTGCATGATACACGACGATTTCTGCGTAAACCCGATGACGTAAAAACTCAAGGAGACTGCTTTTTTCACATGGACATTGGACATTTCTCATTAGATAATAGCCGTGAAGTGCAGCGTTCAGCTATGACAGTCATGTAAGGTGGTCTGTGATGTTTACGCTATGGATTTCGCGTCTTTAATCAACTTTTTACGCGTCTTCGATTGTTTTGTCACGATATTGTTTGTCGACATGAAAATGTAACGACTGACCAGTGACTGACCAGCAAAAAGCACCGACTAACATTGACAAATGCTTCACCGTCTAGTCAGATCAATATTGAGTCAATATCTCTCACACGGCCACAGATCTGTATACCTTCACAATACACCTCCTATCCATTATTATTATGATCACAGCTATTTTCCACTCCCACTACAGCTCCCTACTCCCCCACACTCCACATAACTCCCTACTCCCCACACTCCACATAACTCCCTACTCCACTCCCACTCCAGCTCCACATTTCCCCCACTCCACACAACTCCCTATTTCCCCCACTCCACACAACTCCCTATTTCTCCCACTCCAAATAAATCCCTACTCCACACACTCCACATAACTCCCAACTCCCACACTCCACATAACTCCCTACTCCAATCCCACTCTACATAACTCCCTAATCCCTCAGAACCAGCACAGATCACACTGATTGTAGCAACTGGGGGAGACAAGGAGGGGGAGAGTATTGAGTTGCTGTGCCAAGCAACTGGGGTGCCGAAACCGACTATCACTTGGAGACGAAGTGGCCAACCCTTCCCGGGGGATTCTACGGTAAGATGATGTGTCATCACTCGTTAGTCATCAATCGTGTCATCAGTCATCGTGTGTCATCAGTCATCGTGTGTCATCAGTCATCACTCATCGTGTGTCATCAGTCACAACTAGGTCAGCATGAGATACGATCGTGAAACAAAATCACTGAAACATGGTACCCAAATGTGAGTTCTCGTAAGTATTCGTGGACGATTTCTGGTAACGTAACGAACATATAAACGTTGATCAAAACGCGTGCAACTTCGATACTTAAACCTGTTTATGAAACCTGTTTAGATAAATTAGAATATAGACTATTTAATTATATGTAGGTGTTTGAACCTGGGCTCAGAATTTAAGGTTTTATGCTTGAGAATTAACTGCGAAATGAGACATTGCCTAACTCCCAAGTTAATACGTGATGCTTTCCCAATTCCCATTATCATGATGATACGATTTCTGACACTATCATATAGTGAGACCGAATTAAGCAAGCTCTGATTTGATTCCGGTCTCAAGCGTTTTTTGTACTTTCTCACGACACTGAAATAACTTTCTCGATCTCAATGTCATCTCGATCTCTCGATCTCAATGCCATATTATTCCAGAGTTCAGTGGTGACAATATACAACGAGCCAGGCAGTAGCTTGGTTCTGATTAACAGTACAGCCAGTTCAGACGAGGGTGTATATTCGTGTGTAGCGAGCAACGGAATAGGGGATCCTGCAATCATGGACACCGAGCTTGTTATAGGTGAGTGGTGACTGTGTGGTGACAGTATGGTAATTGGTTACAGTGTGTGTTACTATGGTAACAGTTCTATCACCATAACAACACTCCTATAACAGAGGCAGCAGTAAAAGTTGTGACTGTGGCTAGTGCTAGCAGTCTCCTTGTCTTCATTATAGCTGTCTGTGTGGCTGTCATGCTGTTTGCGCTGTATCGACGTCGAAAGAGGAAGCGACTCCACCCGCACAGTGAGTGTTATGGCATCATGCCAACATTTGACCGCGAATTCAGCATCAATGAAAAACTGTGATTGAAATACGTCATGTATCTCCCGCCATCCGCAGAAGATGAAAAGGTGCAACCGTCACCAGAGGAAGACGTTGAAAATCACATATATGACAACGAAGCGTAAGTTACCGAACTGTCAGTTGCGTGTTTCACGCGCAGCACAAGTGTAAGACGCGCAGCACGTGTGTAAGACGCGCAGCACGTGTGTAAGACGCGCAGCACAGAAATACGGAATTTTACAAGCACCATACATGTGCAGCATCTATACTGGTACGCATATTCAGCATCATGGAAATGGTAAAATGAGCAATGAGCGATTTCTTGTTTGTGTCGTGTTTGTGAGCAACAAATACAATTGCATTTGATAATCACAATCAATAAATGTTCAGCTACATAGTTTTGCGAGGGGCGCGAAATCGAATGAGCAAATGAATGCTGAAAGTTTTGCTGATAAAATAGCGTCCACGATTGTTTTCTATTAAGGCATTTTGGCAGCAATTAAGAGTCGATTGTGCCCGGACCAATAGAAATTTAGTAACTATTAGCCTGAATTCAGTCAACATCAAAGAAAATTTATTAAGAATGAGTTCGAGTGGAGTACTTAAGTCTTTAAGTGTCGGTCGCAACACTTAAAAGTTTAATGCCTCCCAGTTTGATTGTGACCGAAAGGATAACATAAGAGAGTTAGATAGAAATCGGTTCTCACTGCGCGGTTACCTATGCTGCCTAGCGGTATGAATCTGGGATATTCTGTGTTTATGAACGTGTGCTTCCACCTAGATACCAGGTATCCAGTCCGGCGAGAGCTCCCTCCGCACCAGGCACCGCAGAAACCCCAGGAAGAACCAGAGTGTATCCCTTCCGATCTGTGTCTTACACAGAGATGTGAACTCTCCGCAGGAGTTCTGTGTTTCGCAATCATCAGGGGGCATGATTAGTGTGATATTGCAGACTAAGGTCAATTTAGAATTGTGAACTGGCCCTGATTGAACTCCTATTAGCCTATTGCAGGGTTCCATGTTCATTGTTCATGGATTCTTCTACAAAACTCTGAAAAACCTTTCCGTGAATGAAAAGTTGTCTGAAACCATGGCTCATGTTTTTGAAAAATCGGATCTAAACATGTGATAACCAGAAAGCACTGAAGATACACAAGGTGCAAAAAAAACGTTGACACGGCTGAAAATATCAGAGTTAAAATACTATCATGATATATGAGTATACTAGAAAGGCAAGATCGGGCGAAACGCAATGTGAGTACGACGTGTGAAACAGGATTGATATGTGGAGTAAGGATTAAGGGAGTGTATGCTATTGACTTGATGATTGCCGGTCCGTGAGATCTGTCAAGTTGAATCATTTCCCCAATAACAAGGGACACGACATAAAATACTGCTGTCAATGCTGTGTCTCATTATATCTTGATTGCCATAGAATTCTCCCGTGTGGGCAAGCACTTAAGTGAGGCAGGGATGGAACTGGAAGTAGGTACTCGGACAAAAGTTAGAAATAGAACAATCAGCGCTAACCTACAGATGGAAATCTCAGTAAACTACCAACCGAGATGGCTTTATATCCCCGCCCGTGGAATGATCTTTTCTTACCCACATGACATCTGGTTACAATGTGAAGGTCCCTTTCCTTATCTTAAACTATGGTTCTGTCTAATTTAATCTGTCTCTCTCTAATTCTCTATTTGCACACTCGAGAATCATCGACAGTAGATCTACCACTTTGTTACTCGTGTTATAGTAGAGATAGTCATACCAGTAGAGGTAGCTATAGCTCCATCATAGTGCAGCTGCGTGGTGATCTTTTCCTGCAAGCATCCAGCAAGTGCGCGGCGCACTCCATCAGTCACGTGACAATCGCATGTTAAGATACACGTGCTAGTGATACCCACGTGCATGTGAAGCCAGTGCATCACACTCGATGTGCGGAATATCACAGCACAGTCTCAGTTTTTAACGGACTTCATGGATTGTTCACTACAGTGACTGATGTTGTGCATGTCACATGCCCATTACACATGCCGTATGCATTGTATACGACATGTATGATGGTATACTCTACATTGCTGCCTCTGCAGGAAGGCCGATCAGCAGCCGCAAATACAATTCTCCCTCACAAAAGCTACAGCTAAAACAGTACAACGGTGATAGTTAGAGGCAAAAACTTTCTCACAAAACTCTATCGGACAACCCAAATGTTTGGTTCATGATTAATTAATGCAGACAATTAATATAATATTCAGATTGGTTTACTTTTATGAAGTTGATTAACTTTTACAGACTTTCGTAGAGACAGTGGCAAGGTCAGATGATCTGCCAGCAGGATTTTTAAATATTTTCAACAAAAAAGTAAATTTATTGTAAATTTGAGGTTATTCTTCAAAATTTCGAAATTCACTCAAACAAGCTTCATTAATGGCATGTGAATCATCCTTGCTTCTCGGATGAGTCCCATGATCGATTGGCTACCGCGTTCTGCTCCTTCGCAAAGTTATCAGAATCAGATTAAGTAACGACAGAGGAGGGGTGAGTTTATGGAGGACATCATTTCTATCTCTTTAAGTCCTCATCTTTAACACTGTTGAGTCAGGCGAGCTCTCACCATTCTCTGCCAACCATCATCTTGTCTTCTCTCATGTTATGACTCTTATTCTGGAACTTACCGTACACTATAAGAGTATAGGTATAGTTAAATTCTGAAATTTCCAACTCCTTCAATCGTCATCTTTCTGTAAGTGTCTCTGGTTTGGATATGTGTTCAGAGGCCTCACTTCTATGTGTAGTGTGTACATTGTACACACTAGAGTTAGACAGTTCTGAGTTCATTGTACCTTGTATGCGATGTAAATCTTCTACTTTTGATCTATGTGACATCACTTTCCACTTACTTATCTAAAGAGTTGAGTAACGCGAATAACACTTTATTTCCCTCAGATCAATATTTGGAGATGTGAAATCGTGTGAAGACGATGATATGGACTATGAGAGGTAATAGTGGAACTCACAATTCATCCCGCTCCGTGTTCGAGGACATGAGTGTAGTTCTACTTAACCTGTATAATATCAACCTGGTTAAATCTAATTGACAACAAACCGATCGATGAACTCTTCACAAGCCTAACCATATAATTACCCTATCATAGGATTGAGTTGACACATGTACCATCCACTCCGACATTCAATCACAGCTCAGTGATATTTGTCAATCCTACAGCAGCCACCACACATCACACCACAACTTTAGCCACTTCTATACCAGGGTACAGCCATCTCTATCTTCAGTGAATGTGATGAGTGATGATAGAGTCATCACATTGGGAGCCATGTGTCACACATCACCAATCACCTTATGTGTCACACATCTGCAATCACCATTCGTGTCACACATCACCATAGTAACAATTCCCCTCTTCCCTACAGCGGTATTGAGTGTGATGACGATATACCGACAGTAGAACCGCCTGTGGATAACCCCGCCCTATTTCTCATGCCAGACAGAACTTGTAAAGAACTACCCCCGCTAAAGAAACTACCATCAGGTACGAGAATTGTACCAATTGCAATTCATTTCTCGGAAATTCTCTCTTCGCTATTGTATCAGTGAACATGACGTCCGTATACGAAGCTCGGTCCATCCTGCGATTTCGGATGTGTTGTACCGTAAGATGGCGTTGCCCCAGATAAGTTATCCTTTCTTATGACTGAATTTGACGGCTTGATGTAGGCCAACACGAAGGTATCCCCCTCAAATCTCTAACACTGGTCATGCCACACAGCTCAGCCGCTCTCAAGCCACCCCATGTTCGCGACGACTTGTGCCTCCCGAAAGAACCAGCTCCCAGCTCTAGCACCAACCGGGAACCTGCCGCCACTGCCCCGTGATATATACGACTGCGAGGCTCAGTTGAACAGCAGCAGTCAGAGCTCAGGTTGGGTGTCATTGGACTGTCACCACTGCATCGTCATGTCACTGTGTCATCCGGCCGCCATATCGCTATATACGCATCTACTTCCCAGCACTGACATAATCATCAATCAGCGCTCACCGTTATCAACCATTATCAGTATGTTTCACCAGTTATCACAACAATCGTCACTCAATGTTCCCGCGCTGCGTGACCCAAATTCTCCGCGCGCGCGCTGCGCGTCTCCGTGGTCCTTTCTACGACTTGCGCAACGTGTGCATAGTCACTCACCCGTCTCAAATATCAGCACTCATCTGTCATCACTCACCTAGCCTCCTGCCAAAGAGCTCACACTAACAGTGAAGTTATACTGAAACATTCATCACCTTGTTGTCCACCTCACATTGTTGTTCACCTCACCTTGTTGACCACCTCACCTTGTTGACCACCTCACCTTGTTGACCACCTCACCTTGTTGTCCACCTCACCTTGTTGACCACCTCACCTTGCTACAGCGTATTACTCTTATCCGATCATCACAGTCACATCCACAATATGATTTCAGACATGCCAGGCTCACAGACAGGACTGATTGCGGAGGACAATGACGAGGAAGCTGCTATCGGACTGGTCCCGGATATGACGACAAACACTGATGATGGGATTTCACCCTGCCCCTCGGTTAGTTGATATTCCGGTTACTACAGACACGTGTCATATTCCACTGGCATGCCCGAGTATGCTGACTACTCTAGTACTCTATACAGTATTTAATATTTATCCCCTTTCTCTCTACTTGAAATAATCATTCGACCCTTATTCAACCCCTCCCCTGTAATACTGTAGCGGAGAACCTTATCTTACCCGTCCAGCACACAGGACTACAATAGTGGGACTGACCTCACTTCAAGCGAGGGACTCTCTTTCCCCGGGGTCAGAGTCGAGCCCACCCGACGAGTTTCCCTCCTCGCAAGGGAGGAGAAAATGCGGAGGGATAGTCCGGACCCACATGTCCCTTCCAACCTCAACTGAGACTTCGCATTGACTGACTTGGTGAAGTGGACTTATACTGGGAATTTCAGTTGGATTGCGCGGGTTTTTAAATTCACAATCACACGGGTGTCAGTTTTATCGGGGTGGAATATCGGTATCACCCATGACATCGGTAGCGTGATATGATTTAGCACCGGGATTATGAAATTGAACGTATTTCCTGATCTGTGATCTGATTCGGGCCGGAACGTATGTCTTGTTTTTCACCATGTTTTTCTGACGGTATCCGGACACGGGAGACGAAACTGGTTTTTCAATTTTCACATTTTCATGTTTCTGTTTTGTCGTCACAGTCGATTTATGACTAATATTTGGTAGAAATTTTCAGATTGGAGCTATCATATAGATGAAAATTTGGATCTCGTCAACGTTCTAATTCTTCAAAATGCGAAGATGAGAAAATATTTGCAAAGCAGCTGAATTTTTACGATTATGTTTGGAATGTAATTATTTGTTACTGATTTTCAGTTTAATAATAATATTATGATATTGATTTCATATTTGCGGTAGTAGAACCCACTTTCAGTTTCATTTGTGTGACTAGAAGTACAATTGTTGCCAGGTTTCATCTGTCTACTTTGCCGCATGTGCACTTGCCGGACTCTCCACTGTTTCTTCATCTTGCGCGCGCGCCGCGCGCAAGAGACACTAAACAGTGGAGAGATTGAGATAACATCCGGCAAATGTGTTTTCTACTTCTAGTTCTCCTTTGTAATTGTCAGTGTCTGGCGATGCTACTGCTTGACCGGTACTATAGTATGTGTACACATGGAACGAAAAGGGGACGGAAGGAAAAAGACGCGCACTTTACATTAGAAACTGCTTAGGATTGCTAACAATTTTGTAGGATTTTACCCTACCGTCGGTGCGCGCGATTTTCAATCCGCCCCTTGCCAGGGATAAAATCCCGCCAGCAAGGGTAGAGTGAAATCCTACAACTAACAATTGCGCGTCTTTTTCCTTCCGCCGTTTCTTTCCATGTGTACACATACGTCACGTGTGACCGCTGATGCTGCAAAGTTTATGGCAACGCGCCTTTGGGCTTGGGTCAGCGCGCAAAACGAAATTCTCGACAGGGTTTGTCGATCGATGATAGACCCTGTCGAGAATTTCGTTTCGCGCGCGGCGCAAACTTATTCTCAGACAGACTTATTCTCAGGCTTGCTGAGCAAGCCGCTTCGCGGCTTGCATCAGCGGTCTGGCATCGCCCGACAAGACAGGGTCTATAATATTAATCGATCGACAAGTTCTCGTCGCGTCTGAAAACTAAAATTGAAATGTGTTTGTCGATCGATGATAGACCCTGTCGCGGTCGAGAATTTCGTCGCGCGCGCGCAACTTATTCTTTGACAGCCGCTTCGCGGCTTGCACCAGCGGTCTAGCATCGCCAGACAACCGGATGTTATTGTTATCTGTCTACTGTTTCTTGCGCGCGGCGCGCAAGAAACAGTGGACAGATAACATCCGCGCGACAGATAACATCCGCGCGACGATTATCAATCGGTGATAGACCCTGACGAGAATTTCGTTTCACTTTCTCGCGCTCGGCACTTGTCGATCGATGATATTGATAGTCAATGTCATAGATCCTGTCGAGAATTTCGTTTTACGCGCGCGCGGCGCAAAACTTGCTGTCGCAAGCCGTCAAGGTGCAAGTCTTATTCCCGAGTGCCGGTTCAGTTCTCTAGTACACAGTAGGTTCACACTCACAGTCACAGTTACACCGGCCGGCGGCCCCTTCCCAATCGACGATACACACTCAATCTCATGATCATCACAACATCAAACATGTCAAGTTGAGCACCAGCGATTTCAGCATGTGGCACCGGCATGGGTTCATGTAGCCAGTAACTACTTATAGTTATACTACTTCAGTTATACTTATACTGCTGCGAATGGTAACCCTAAGCTCGGCATTTTGACTGAAAAAATATTTCCACATCTTCCAGAGCATATGCTCTGTGTCACTATCAGTGTGTGTGGGGTTGAGTGTCATTGTGTGTATGTGTGTGTGTGTGTGTGTCTGTGTCTGTCTGTGTGTGTGCAACGGATGGGGCACAGTAGCACAGCTGTAACATAAAACCCCATGCAGTGTGGTTAACTGATGAAATGTGTACAGGTGAGCAGTATTATAATGGCGGAGCTATAGCTGTTATTGAAATACTGGATGACTGTAAAATATACAGAGCTCAAAATACCACGCATGCACTCGTCTTCGATAGTACTCGCTCCTGATTCCTGATTGACGTAATGATCGGGCACATAGAATTGGCGCTAGCTGGAATGTCGGGATGCACTATGTTTGATGTCATTGTGGATTTCGTCTCTTTTGTACTACTACTTGGGTTTGCCTTTGCAGCATTCTTTGTCATACTGATAGTGACACTGACACATTGACACCACTCCATTGTGTGGGACAGTGGGATATGGCAATGACACCACTGCGTTGCTTCGAGGAAGTTATATGAGCAGAATATGATAAAATTAATTTTTTGTAGTTGTACCTCAACCAAAACCAATGTCAGTACGGAATACATGTAACAGGTACACAATAGGAGGGTATACAGTTCGACACCATGGTGCTATCTAGTGTACTAGCACCTAGATTCAGTACATCGCATTGTTACTCGAGAGACCAGCAACTATAGGTACAAAATACCAAAATATTCTAAATATACGCAATTGTTTCATACTTTCAACACTGTCCTTAAATGGTCTGGATTTTTTCGTTTCACGGTGCTAAAACACCCGTGGGATGGCTGCTGGAAACCACCACAGATTCATTTAAATAATATAGTATCGCCGCAGGATATAGATCGCATTTGGTGCATGCCGTATTCTGTGTTATCGAGATCGCTGTCTCTGCTCTGCGCCCTGTGCGTGTTTGATACAGCTCTGAATACAACAATCGCAGTACCTACTCCTTCGTAATACTTCCTTCACGGATTGTCATGGAAATTAGGAGGCAGTACGTGTTCATGACAAGATTAGCATTGTATATATCGGAGTGTATACAATTCTCTTGATTAAAATATAGAGCTGTGATCATCATGATGAAGTGGTAATGAAAATAGTGAGCTGTATATAGACTGTATGTTGTGGCAAGAATATAGAATGAAAATTATCTTTGACACGCTTCAAGAAGAAGGAGACCCGTTTATCATTTGCGCTAGGTGTGCTTTCTGAGTGTGTGTGTGTGTGTGTGTGTGTGTG
>CAMPET010000067.1:84333-146806 GCA_946803715.1 Beroe ovata | reverse complement strand
CACACACACACACACACACACACACGAAAGTTACAAGAAGCGCTAAGTGTGAATAGCTCACAGATCACTCGCTTCCACTTTTACTAACTATTAGATAACCAGCTATCAGCTTTGGTCTAACAGCTTGTTCTACGACCTATGCAACAGACTAAAACTTTGTCTAACCTGTTTGTTGTTACTGTTTTCATATGTTGAGAAGAGTTTACGTGTGACAGTGTCCTACATGACCTTCTGAATTCTCGACTATAAGAATCATGACCTCGATTTCAAAAAACTGCTAAACTCCTAACTACTGCAGTACTCCTTATACTGCAGTACTCCCACAGCATCAGTACGGTGTATTAGAAATCACAAGCAAATTTCACTGTAATTTTTCACACAATATCTCCCCGAGAATTATCTTGCTGTAGCTGTAGGTTTAGCATCTGGGAGTAGACATTCAGTAGCTGAATTCCTCCGTAATTTTCGGAATTACCTATATCTGGCACTATTTCACTATACTTCAATCGACTGTCGAAGTTCTAAGAGCTGAGATCTACATGCTTTTATGTCGCTTTTGTTTTCCTCCGAGTTAAAATCATCGTATCCACACTAACGTCACTCTATTGATTACCAAGATCAATCCATTCAGATTAACCAAATCTGAGAAATATAAATTCCCAGCGGTGCTATGTGAAGGATTGCAAACTGTTACAACGAACCAGAGCCCACTCTCACACATACACAACCCCGACACTGCCGACCGCGTGATGTGATGACAGACGATACAAACACCATCCTGGTCTCACCTCTCTTAGTTTGTCCTCTCACTGACCCCGGACCCATCAATGAGGCAGGGTGAGTTGTTTGGGGGGGTCCCTGGAGCTTCCGTACAGATCACTGCCAATTCTGTACCTGAAAAAACTTTTTTCAAAAAAAGTGACATTATCATAGTGTCCAATGTCCAAAAAATACATATTGTATGTCTATAGTGTAGTTTTAATCAGCTACAGCTCCATCCCTGCTTCCCCCCCAATTTTGAAAATCGGAACATTTGGGTTTACTTCCACTGTATGATAGAACTTAGGTCATGTGACAACCACAATTTCAGGCACATGGAGGAACTGAACATCATAGAGGCGGACTCATCAGCTCCCTTGGACAACCACTTCAACAACCCTCTCATAGTCAGAGAAACATCGCTCTCGTCTGGGGAGCAGCTGCACACACCGAGCAAATTCTGTGGTCACCCTATAAGAGGGGAAGACCCTGCACATCATGATACCATACTGAGGGAGTCTGGTGAGGTGGACAACCACACTCAACCCCAGCTGGGTGCTGACCACAATGGTGTCAACCACAGAGATCTGTGGCTCAGGGCTACTATCAAGTAAGTTCGGATACCATTATACTTGCTTATTCCCGAGTAACTCGTTGGAATTGAGTTCAAAACCTTCAGTTATGTTTAAAACCAGCAGCCAACGCGATACATATTGTATTCGGAATTCATTGTGGTACTTATGGAAATAAATAATTGTGTAGAATAATGTTGAAATTCGTGTGATATGATCTACACATGAAATCGGTGGTTATGAAAGAAATAATATTGTGATGAAAAGGTGGAAACATGAAACTTGAGAAAGGCCTAGTTTTTTTTCTAGTAACGTATCGGTAATCGGCATACTAACATAATATAGTAATATGAACGTGCCTGTAGCGTAAGTTCTTTTGAGTCATGAGTTTGTCGAAAGCGGTACAATCAAGGCAGTCCTGCGCTGTTGACACGTTATTGATCAAAAATTTTTAAAATTGTCTTCCTAGACAAACTTCTTAATAAACCATATCCATTCCTTTACCAGTTTATCCGGTTTGATACTTTTCACACATTTTCTGTTCATAGCTTTCATAGGAAGGCAACCAAGGAAAACGAAACAATTTTCGAGTTTATTTGTAAAAACTCTGGTTCCGACCGGACACCAAAGGTTCATGAATCAACATATACCTTGCCAATGTGCGGTTCCTGTAACGATTTAGTCATCAATATCGGATCCATCTTTGAAATTTCAATTTAAACTGCTAAAATGCACCAGACATGCCGGATATATGTTCATATTGGAGGCCGGCTTTGTGATGTGTCATGTGCTTCGTTTGAAGTTCATGTTGGAGTGTGTCAATGTTGAAGTGTGAGGATGCAAATCACTCTAAAAAGATTTAGTTGTTTGTCATCTTGTTACTTTAGAACTTCATAGCAGCGATAGTCTGTTAAATCTAGTCTCTGAATTTTCATAAAAATTATGTTTGTACTGAGGTACCGTAAAGATAGTGTAAATGATCTTGAAATTGATTTTTGTTGGCGTACTTTTAGTTTTTACACATCGCAACGCAAACATGGTCTAAATATCATGGGGACATTTAAAAACATATCCATTATCCCCTTTCATTCATCACATATTCGGAGTAGAACCCATAATATGTTAGAAAACATACTTGTACACATCCTGCACTTTGCAATAACAATAATAATCTAGATTACGTGGAAAAAGACGAATCTGAAAAGTGTCTGGACAATGTTAAAACCATGCCCTCAGTTACAGTTCTTATATACAGAACTCTAAACATGTGATATTGTGATGGTCTATAGTGAGTCACTAACCTAGTAGTTTTGTGATTGAGGTTATAGTCTCCGGAGCTATAATAGACCTCCTCTTGGCTGCTCAATTTATCATCTCTAGCTAACTGATTAGTTATATAGTGGTCTGCCGTGTTTATTGCCTTCGTGGAAATGTGTTTTTGTGTGACACTGCATACTTCACCGAGTATTTGAGGACAGTGCTCAATCTTTTCTGAAACTTCGAATACTTGACAGTTTTTCTGATTAAACCAACCGAAATATGATTCAAATATGACAGATCCTGACTTATAGTATGCTCCCAATCTCTTATTAACCAATCTGGTTATGTATCAACCTTGATAATGATGGATTGCCATAAGGCAATCTTATTAGGATATGGTCACAACATGATAGCTACTCATAAGTATGGAATAGGTGCTAAGCATATCCATCTGGCTTCTTGCAACTATGAACCATATCTACACAGCTTCTACGTCATATTTGTTTGTACTTGTTTCAGCAGTGGTCAAACCAATTATTTTATTCAACTATTTCAATTTTCCATCCAGTCTTCTACTTTGGCAAACGTGAAAATTAGACTATCCAAATCAGGTCATTCAAAAAAGATTTAAAAAGGTATTGAGCTTGATGACACTTCAATACGGCTTAACACTACAACACCCAGTTATAGACACAATTCATAGGCTTCTTAGACATGGTTTTCAGTGTTCAAATTTGACTTCAAGCTTCCTTTCAAGTCAACAAAATTATGTCTAATGAAGTAGGTAATATGAATATTAATAATAAATGATGAGCATACAGAGTACAGACAGTTAAAAGTGCGCTATCCGCACTCAACAATATTATATATTGCATATGTGGCGCTAGAGTACCACTTAGTACCTATCTCAATGTCGAAATGTTTTCTTTCCTTTTTCGATGATTATTGCAACTCGTGACGTTTGCAAAGTTTCCTGAAGCATAAAATAACAGAATTCAGAATGATGTTTGAGTATAAAGTGCTTATGCTTTGTTTTTTTCTTTTATTTGCAAGGGATATGCAAGATTCATATTTACAACCATTTACTGTGAGATATGTATCTCACAACCACCTACGATACATATCTAACAGTGCGCCTAACTTTTATCATCCCATTAACAACACTCATCTGCAAATTACCACCAATTATTCACAAATTGCTTCATTCGCCTCAATCAATTGCAATTGAACTTCATAAGATATATTTCATCTAGCGGGAATTACCTATATACCACTGAACTAGGTTTGATAGTGATTCTGATGCTGGTCACAGGGCTAATATTGAAATGATCAGTGGGAAGCAGTTACCTAATGTAATATAAATATGAGTACACAGCAACTGACAAGTGCTACATTGGATTGGATGTATCGAGATTATCGGCCATGCAGTGTAGCACAACTCCTTGTGCCGGGCGTGAGAGGGATGCTCAATTGATTCTGTTGGTGGTTCATATGTCATGCTCCTCCTGTTGTCTGCATTGTGTTAAACACTTACGTTGGGATAAATTATAGCTGACGATGATCGAGTATCAACCAAGCATAGATTTGAGGTTGGTGAGATCTAGATTTCCATCTAAGTTGGAGGCATCTACATTTCAAACCAGGATTTGCAGATTGATCTCTTGGATTACATGATGATGAGACTGTCCTGTTTTTCAGTGATCAGGAAACTGTATCTCAAGATGATTTGTCAATCATCTCTGTTAATGATGCAAAGTGGGGTGAAGTGAGGTAAATATAGTGAAGGACAGATTGCAGGGTTCTGTGAACAATGTTTCGATCACTCACTCATTCACTCACTCACTCACTCACTCACTCACTCACTCACTCACTCACTCACTCACTCACTCACTAATTCATCCATTCATTTTCTCAGTCACTCAGTCACTCACTCATTCACTCACCAACTGGCACTATACTTCTCGTTTACGACCGATGTTAGCAGATAAAATATGGTATTTCAATCAAACGTTATCGACAATGACACATATTCTACAAAATAGCAGCATGTGCGATATGAAGGTGTGGGAAAACTGAATCCAAAAAAGTCACAAAGAAAAGGAAGATCGAATAGCAGGTATTCTGGAGATGAGAGCCAGAGGTAGTGTTCTCCCAGCGCTATCAGATCGAGTCCCCATGGACCGGATGTTCGAAAACTACCAATCGGGAAGGAGAAATGGACCATTTGAGTGAGTACATAGGTACAACTATTGCGGTAAAGTTGGCAAATGCATGAAATCATGACCTAGTATAGCCTAGTCATGACCTAGACAATTTCATTCAATCATTACATTGGAGCAGATCATTGGACGTGGAACTTGTCATACCGGAAGTGCTGGAACCAGAGATCAGTTCTACTCCAGACAGTGCAGACACTCTGGATACTGTAGAGCAACAAGAAGGAGCCAGCACAGAGGAAGGAAGTCAAAAAACCAGGAGTTCCAAGAAAAAGGGAAGGTGAGATATCAGATCAGATGGATGTTAGAGAGTCATGGGTCACTTGTAAACCTCTCTCTACGCCAATATTTCCGTAGGTATCAGTCTTCAAATAAAATAGCTAGAGCCTTGTTAAGCTAGAAATTTTTGTTGAACTACAAAATTCGATATCGTGCGATGGCCTCGAGCTCGAGGGTAAATTACAATCCAGAAGCTTAGAAGGGCAACTATTCTACTCAGCAATTACTGGGATATTTACAACTACAACTAACTCCTTACTGGAGATTCTGAGCTATTAATAACAACATAATATCCCGATATACGGTAATAGTCATTATTAGTAACGCTCATTAACTTTACCAGTTCAAATACATAGAGATATAAATATACACACATGATATATTCGGATCATGTCAAATATATCTCCTTTAAAATTCCGATTATCCATCTCAGTATATTCCGTTTAGTGAGAATAACATTCTGGTGACATGCAGGCTTTTTAACAACAATTCGATGCATTTCTCGACAGTTTCATTTTCTTGTATGATCATGGTTGTGTATGTGTATGAGTGCTCGTCGTCTCAACTCCACCCCTAGCTCCCGCTATTCTGTCAACTAGAATGGATCCTGGGAGGATTCCATCTCGTGGTGGACCGAAAGTTATCAACATCGAACCAGCCCCGCCCGATTATCACAAGATATCCAAGGTCAGAAGAGGATCTACAGCGATGGAGGATCATTATAATGAAGAGATGGATAGTGCAGGTGCTGCTGCTGGAAGTGGAGTTGGGAGCAGCTGTAGGGGGTACAGCTTGGATGGTGATAGATACCACTTCACCCCTACTCCCATCCGACATATGCCCCAGACCTCTCGAGTTGGGGAAGAAAGACAAACACCAAGCCCACGGGTGGAAGTAGAGGGACGAGTAACTCCCCGTAGGATCAGGACTCCTATACAAACGGGGAGGCGAAGACCTGCCGAGTCCCTGAAACGGAAGAAAAGCGAAACATTCCAAGTTGTGGATACTGATCAGTCCCAGTTCACATTCAGTGTTATCGTTGATGAGGATATTGAGGATGTGGAACCAGTGGTAGAGAAGTCTGTTTCACGGTGCCCTTCATCAGCAACAGTGGAAATTGGGGTCGGCACAAGTGATGATGCAACTGGTGATGAGGTCAACAAATCCTCTTATACGAAACTGATCAACTTCTTCAGGTAAGATTCCAGTGGTAAAATGCATCAATACGTTTGACTTCGGTTTAGGCATCTTTGAGCAGGTGTACGGACTATAGCTAACGGACTATGTAGCTAACACCATGAAAGTGGCCTAATTTCGGTTTAGCTATATCGTCCGCGAATCGGACTTAATAGCTAAAACTTCCCAGTACCTTGCTTTATTAATACTGTTAGGGTTAGGGTAAGGGCAGGGGTTACAGTTAAGGCCAGGCCGCTAGGGTAAGGGCAAGTTAGATGGGAGGAAAAATTATCAAAGGCATTTCCCATCGCTTATAGGGAAATTGGGGAAGGGGAAGTCAGATTAAGCTATTTAGTCCTCAATCCGGACTATATAGCTAACGGACAATATAGCTAAGACCAAGTATGTATGACATCGGCTGCACGAAGTTTTAGCTATACCTATAGTCCTACAACCCTTTGAGCATGCTCATCATGCTCTGGATCATAACTTAGTAATAGAGGTACCCTTTTATGTGTATGGAATTATCATTGGCATATAAACCGATTGAATATTGGTTTTATTACCATGACACTAGACTAGACCATAATCAGACTTACTCATATTTCTGTGCTGTAAATGACAAAGCATAATTAATTGGGCAATATACATATCCTACCCCTCGCCAAACCCCATAGAACAATGCAAACGCACTGCTGTATGTCATGCATAATCTACATTTCAAACTGTCGACCTAGAACTGCATGCATAAACTATTATAGGGGTATTATAGTTATCCGATCAATCGACAGCATGTATATTACATATCATATAGGCCGCAGGTGAACTGCACATATGAGACTCATCACGTCTATATAAGCAGCTAGCAGCTGCTTATATCAATGTTCGACATTTGGCTATGGGGTTTAAGTGGGTAACTATTATACTAGATTGCCCAATGCCCATTGTATAGTCTCGCACTTTGTTTCAGTAGCGTCCTAGTAAGGTACAATATATGTGATGGATACATCAGCCAAGGACGAGAGTGCTATCACGCTATAAATCCTGAATCAGACTATAGCAGCTACCAGGAGCTTTTAATAAAGCTCCTGGTAGACATTTGAGTTTAATGCTTCGATCATATGCTCATGTATGAATATATACATGAAGCATGATTTCAAGACTGCCTCCATGACGAGGTGTTGAGCTGCAATTCAGATATTCGCATATCTTTTACTAAAAAACGAAAATGCCCAGAGCGATTTGTGTAGTCTGCCAGGCGTAATTCGTGCGCGATTAATGCGAAGATTTGTGGTATGCTATAGTGAAAAAATATCGAATAATTCTCACCACAATCAATATCAAGATGAATTCAATCAAATGACATGGGTTCAATCCTGAAATAGGTTTCATTCATTAATAAGCAAGGCATAATTACCATGATCGTCCCTACTCAACACTGACACTCACGACATCGGCCTTACTGCAACGTAAACTTTGTGATAATGTGACTATTCCATATAGTATAAGAACGATCATAATATCTTAGCATCTTTTTCCTAGTTTCATGTTTCTGAGAGACGGTAATTTTTTCCAAAGTGAAGCTTATTTTCAAGGTGTGAATTCCACGATTTTTCCTGTGAACATCATGGCTAGCAACTGTTTGGGCTTGTTACCTAATAAGCTGTGTCTTTTTGTTGTTCGACCGTCACTAGGATGTTTTGTCTAGACTTTTGACTCCAAAGTTTGGAGCCAGCAGCAAACATAGTTGAGGGAGCATATGGATGCAGCTTCCACTATATAGAAGATTGTTGGTAACAACAAATTTGATTAGTTGGCGATTTCACACAATTTGAGATATTGTCCGATATTAAATCTGCCCCATTCTTTAGGGTTATGATGTTACTGGTATTTGAACCAATAAGTGTAATTGCATTGCATATCACCGTGATGAAACCTCCTGTAGAAAGAGTGATCTATATTCTATGTATGTATCAAACAATAGGATTGTGGGGCGTGTATTGTGTGTAACGACGAATCAAGCCAAAACCGGTTAATTTATACAGTGAAACATACATATTCTATTCATATTGTAGATGAAAGAGGTGTTCAGTGCAACATGTTTTTCGTGACACACTTATAAACCGCATATATAGCTTGAAAAGGACATAGGTAGGTATCATGATGATTTTGGAGTTGCACTCCAGTATAGGTTCTGCCCAGTGCCCATAGTTTGCTTATTGTCATATTGTTACCAAATTGTTACCCTACCAGCTAAAATTATATTTGATTTGATTGAGATCTATAGCATACGTTATACTAGTACTAGTAGAACGAATCGAGCCTCGAAGACTTACCGTTTTAATAAGGTTGAGTGGGTCCATGTAAAACTGTTAATCAGTAAAGTGAAAGAAAAAAAATCGATTTCGCCTTCATAGTTGCTGCCTTTTTGTCGCTGTATGGTTTTATTGGTAGGTTTCTTACCTTTTCAGTATAATACTTCTGTGACCAAAATAGAAACAGAGAAATCATCGAATTTACCTTGTACAACAACTCATTAGAAATGGCTGGGAAGTCTCATCAATACTATAACAGATTTAACAGCCTTGTGCCTTGATATTTACTTCCTAGCTTCCTATACCCTCTGGGATTTCTATATCCCGTTATTATTTTCTTACCAGCTGCTGCATTAGCCAGAATTTTAGTAAGTTTCTGCTCAGCAAATACCAAAGTCCATGATCGGAGTATGACAGATCTCAGCAGCATGTCAGTACCTCGTCTTCAAACTGTTCGGATATCGAACGTGTCAGCTGACGAGATACTAGATTTCCGGGAGGGGTACAGTTTACCGGTGGTCCATGATGTTCTCATATCGGGGGATGAGGAGGATGATCTGCAGAGGTTCATTGTCACAGAAGACACGTGGGAGAGGGGCAAGGAGCAGGGAGCTGGGAGCAGATCGTGGAGGGATAAGAGTGCTAGAGACTGGGAGGTAGTAGAGGGTGACCAGGTGTCTAGCATCCCTCTCATAGACATTCAGCCAGTACAATCGGCAGTGGATGTCCACCAATTAAGCGATGTGCATAGGGACACCAAAGGAAAAGCAGTAACCCACAAGATCTTCCAGAAGTGGTTTTTAGGGTGAGTATCATATTTTACTTCAACGTTTCATCTCATGGATAGCCTATGTAGTAATGTAGTATAGAATACAGATATGAACACTGCCTGTCAAATCCTATTGTCAAATGAGTGTATCAATTCTTATATGAGCTGCACATAGCTCTTGTATGCCCAACTATTCAACCTGCCTGACCTCGATTAACCATGAAGCTATACCGCATCACTATTATGGTTAGGTTATAGCTAATGCATTACACAATAGTCATTAACAACTTTGCCACACTACGTGAATTCATCCGGTATCATACAGCTGTCTATAGAAAGTGTCTGACAGCTGACGTACATTAGCTGTCACTTTCAACACACAATATTGAATATTTTATTCCAAATCTGTATTTAGGTTATTTGTCATAAGCGTTAGTTTCAAAAGCTGCAGTTTTCTAAGCGTCTCTTAGCTAAAGATGCTCAAGGTCGGTCATTCAGAAGTCGCTGATCTGTCAGATATCATTGTTGAAACTGAGTTGCGGGATACACCAATAAAAGTTTCTGAAACAGCAGTTCCCTGTGAACTTGATGGAGAGTTGATGTCATGGATGAATGTTGATGAATTACATACCAATATCAACACAGATCATCTTCTTGACGAAGATCCATCAAAGATGTATCATCTAATTGGATTGGATCTTGGGATCCAGATGCTGCCTCCTGCCATTTCACACAAGGAAAATAAAGCCCTCATATCGGACACTCTCCTGTTGTGTCCCCCTAAAAGAGAGAGCTTCACCGGATCTTTGAGAAGATCATCTTCAGTCAATCTACCACTACTCAACACTGGCCAAGTGCCAGATATATTGAAACATGACTATGTTGGCTTTATCAAAGAGTCTGGACCAGATGTTACAGTATCCTCCCCTACTTCAATTTGTAACAGGTATTTAGAGATCATACATAATGGGCAAGAGAGATTTTTTCCAACCAGAACATTCTACATACAATCATGTCATTAAGCAAATATACCTGCAAAAATAACAACCTGAAATTCGCATAATATATGTCGGAAAGATACATAATGACCTTCAAAACCCATGCCGTTCAAGGAAAAAGTTGATTATCCACGTCAAACAAGTAAGTGGCTCCGAAATTTTACATGTCCCCTTGTTCTGGTCGACGATAAAATGCAATTGAAAGTGATGGAATCATGAGGTATATCACTTATTTCAACATAAAATACAAGCAAAATGACCTGCAATAGGTTACAGTCCTCGCTTTACATATTGGTCTTCCCATAGAGTCCTCTCATATTACTATATCGCATCACGAATGAGGAAGAATCTATTGTACAGTGACCAATGGCCATAGTAATTCGATAAAGGAAGTTGCATTCTCGAGCTCAAAAAACACGTTATGTTGAGTGCCACCTATGTATGCCATCACTGCCATTGAGGGGCCTGACGAAGCACATAGAATAATATGCACTGAATATCAATCGTTGAAAGATTAGGATACATTGGTTATAGAAATCGTTTACCTCGTTTCATCCATCACTATGGGCAGTCTCCATAGCTACCAATGGAATGATCTACATAATCGCTTTCACTTGGAAATCTGCGTTTTTCTGTTAATGAGTTGCAACTATTTCGTTTCGTCAGATGAATCATGCAGCACCCGCCAGTGATGGAAGGAAGTTGCCTCCTTTGCCAAAAAACCGTCGCACAACTCTCAAACCACCACCATTCCTACCCATGGCCCCGAGACGGATCATACCTGAGACTAGGGAATCAAAACAAGACGACAATGACACAGCTGGAGAAGAAGATATTAAAGATACATCAAATACAGAAAACGAGTCACCAAACAGTCAAGACAGTAATATCGTGAGGCAGGCAAGCGCCAAACGTCGGTCAGTAAGAAAGAGAAAGTCCAAGAGAAAGAAAATAAGGACAGTCCCAATAGTACCCTCTTGCCCACCCACCCCTGACCCTCCTCCTGCCCATACTGTCATAGATGTTGAAGGAGATAGCGGAAATGAAGACATGGACCCATCCACTGTAATAAGTAATGAAGCTGCTGTCATAGAACCAACAAAAATCAAAATTCCGTCTTCGCAACAACCTCCTGCTCCATCTGCCTTGTTTGAGAGAAGGAAATTACCCCCGAATATGTCAGATGAAAAGGAAAAAGATAATCCATCTCCAGAAGACGAGAACAAGGCAGCCATACCCAATGGTGTCGATAGCACACCAGAAAAAGTGTCACAAGGTTTTGGGAACAGGTTCAAATTTGCGGCAACCAAGGTCCTCCTAAATACTGTGTGAGTGGGTAACGGGACATGAATAGAGGAACCTACCCACCCTAACCCATACCTTCTTCGGTAGACAATTCATTGACTGGTTTGAATTCTAACGAATGCTGATATCTCAAAATGATAGAATCTTCGAATTAATTCACCCGCCAAATTTTTTGAACCACTTTTCATTGAATCACTGTGTTGAATCATGATTATGTAACCATGGGTAATGGGTATGTGGTTCATATGGTCATCTAGCTATCATACAATGTTTGAGTAATTATATTTCAAGTACAGTGTACACAAAATTTTCAAAATAGATTGATATCAAAATAGATGATATCACAATTTCATTGCCTAACCAAAGTGCTTTTTCAGAGCTAACAAGTCCGCCCTGGACCAGAAGTTGAAAGTTCACCCAGAGGACAGTAATGGGAATCATCTATCTGATGTAAGACTTATAGCTTTAACGTTATAATTTTTCATCCTTTCCTTGGAAATTTTGTTGAACAAATTGAGAATGAAACTTAGGGTCGTCCATGACTTGTATTGTGAAAAGTTAATGAGATCATTTTAGAAGTCGAGTGTTCAGACGATGGCAAGTGTGGCCCAGACGATTACCTTCATTAGGCGAATCAGCAAGAGGAATGGAAAGAAGGTGAGTGTCCTTTATACCTACTTTAATTATAGCAGTTTTATTCAAGTGTGTAAGAATCGCTCCCTGGAACGGAATGGCTCCAATAGATCTACTCCATATTGTTCAGAACATGTGGAACCAGCACAAACACCTGTGATCGCTATCTAGGTATCTAGAGAGTCACTTCTACTATAATAGGAAGGGGACTGGTACCACCAATTATTATATCACCATCACGTGTATCCATGTGTGTTACTTCATCCTGGTGCGCTAGTCACGTGACACTTCCACTAGAAATACGGCTAACCTTCTAATATATGCCCACACTGCCATGTTTTAACCAACAAAGAACCATCGTAAGCTTCACTAGTTTGCCAGTGCACACCACAATATAATGCTACGATACATATTATTAAATGTCATTCACTAAAAGCTTTTATTTATAGGACTGGTGCGTATAGTATTAGTATAACTCCCTGATTTCACTGCTCAGTTGTGACTGTTTTATTCATTATGATTTACTTGTTTGCTGATTCCTTCTAAGGAAAGTTTTAGCCATGAAAAATCTTATTGACATTAGACTCGCATGCTAAATATAATAATATGTTGATTTCTAGTCACTGTGATCCCCTGTACATGAGTAAACTAGGTACATTTATCTGCAAATAAAAACATTGTCAACATCAATCCGAAAAGGCCGCCCCAGCCCGAAAATCTCTCTTTGATAATCAAGATGACCACAGCAGGGACGAGGACAATATCCAGATAGAATAGCTGCCACCATGGCTGATAGCCAGGGAGGAGGGAGTGACCGGATACTGCAAGTCGGAGATAGCCCAGGACCTGACCATCAGTTAGTTTTGTGCCCTGGACTTCATCAGACACCTGTTTCATCCTACTTGCATACTTCTCTTGCATTGCTAGCCGCATCTTTGATACAATCTCATCAACTTTATAAGCTTCTCCTTGTCTCGCAATCACTTGTTCAGCAAGTCCCATGTCGGTAAAATATTGTGCATTTGAGAACTGGTCAGCGAATTTTGGTGAGAAGAGCAGTGGCACATTTCCAGCGCAGAAGGCCTCCATTTTGCTAGCCTGCCCTCCATGGGTAATAAACAACTTATTGTTAGGGTGATGAAGGAGCCATGTCTGTGGCAGCCAATCGAAAACCTTGATATTGTTAGGTAGGGGACTTATCTCTGTAAAATGGTCTGCAGCTAGACGCCACACCACTTTGTAGGTTGGGAAATGTGAAAATGCTTCTAACCAAAGGGTTACTTCGCTGTCGGGCAGCCTCTTAACCAGGCTACCAAATGACATCATAATAAATCCGTCATAGCCAGGTGAAGTCTCTATGAAATCTCGCAGGTCTTGTGAGATACGTGTTTCATTATTCGGCGGTTTACATAAGCTTCCACCCAGACTTACCACACCAGGACCCCAAGATACTGTTTGATCAATGAGCGGGTGAGGATGGGTGTTCAAAAATATCATTCTTGTGTTCTTGTACAAAGCTTTATAGCCCGGGTAGGTACCTGCATGATCATGCTTATAGGCAACACTCTCAACACTGTACTTCCACAACAAGTCTTGGATGAAGCCACAGACAATGTTACTTGCCAACTGGACAGCCCTTGAAAACACTGAGCTCCTGATATCTCGTGAATCAGCAGTTTTAATGACCTCCACTTTGTACGTTGAGGCAGGAATGGGAATTCCGAGATAAATCCTGTTTAAGGGAGTTAATTGTGGAGCAGGAGCATGGAGCACTGAATTATTTATGCCAAGAAAGTGGCCCAAACTAAGCGCACAACCGTCAAAAACTGAAAATGTGACAAGCAAGTCAAAATGAACTGTTGACCCCATCATCAGGTTCTGAACATTTGGTTCATTGAAAAAGTTTTCACAAAAATTTGCCATCTCAAGGAAGAAGTCAAGACCTTCTCTCCATGATATTGTTTCGCCAAATATATTCCTCCTCGCTTCCTTTCCCAACAGGTCATTAGCAGTCTTTGTTGCCTGCGGTAGGTCTAACTTTGTCACATTTGAGCTGAGGGAACGTGGGATGTTTGTGGAAATGTATGTCACATTATGTCCATGGGAAGAGAGTAGGTTAGCAAGATACACGGAAACAGTCTGATGAGAACCGCCTCCAAACGCGTTGGCAAATAAAATATTCCACTTTGAAGAAGAGGTGAGAGGGACAAGGTTGATCATGACGATCATTGAAGGCAGCAAGGTCATAATGCCCATATCTACAATGTGAGGAGTATCATGAAGAACGTTCCATACTGAGACCCAACAACAAGCGATACAAAACGTATTGGTCTCACATTTCAAACAAACCGTGTATGAACAACAAATCAATATGTTACACTTCTAAAACCCAGATCCGATTATTCTTTTCATCCTCATCATATTACAGCCACTGGTACAGTTCTTGGTGTCTAATACTTTGGACTAATCAGAAATCGGTTTATTAGACAAATTTGGTTCCAAACTTGCTAGAAGGAACTCCGTATATCTTTGAAACAGCCTACATAAAGCTACCTGACAACCCTTTTGGTACTCTTTCGGAAGAAGGAGTATCAAATCACAGCTCTATATTATAACCGGAAATGTGGTAGGTAATTTGAACCCACGAATACTAGACCTCTACTTCCAGATGATCCACCTTATTGAGTTACTTACACTAACAGCCGTTATTCACAAAGTTACTCATGTATAACTATTATACTGGCGTTGTTCCTTCCAATTTGTTGCACAGTTTTCATTTGGTCGAAGAGACATTCTCCAAACTTCGTTTCATCCTACCCAAGTAAAATGGGGTACACACTGAACACACACACACACACACACACACACAAGGNAGGTAATGGGGAAGAGACACACACACACACACACACACACACACACACTACACACACACACATATAGGTACATCACTCCCATGAACGGATTAATGATTACACTCATGAAGAAAACATGCAGCTATTCACACAAGATCATATCTCTTAACAATCGTTAGCTAACTACTGCTAAATTACCATCTAATTTCCACTGGTTATGACTCCACCTGAACAATGCTAAGCTCCCCAGCCTCCGAAAGAGAGCTGGAAAGGAGAACCCGACCATTAACATATCATTATCTAACTACCATTATATATTGTGCCCGCTGATCCGTAGTGGAAAATGAACATGAGAGAAGATAAAGCAATATCTCTCACACCCGCTAATAATATATTCATCCAGGTTCTATAATAGTTGTGCACACATTGCTTTAAACCAGATTCATAAAAGAATATATTAATTACTTCTCGGGTGCTGATATATATTTTATATTGTTAACTAGAAAACCCGCCAAGTTGACGTGATACACTACCCATTGGAACCGACAACAGGATGTTACTTTAGAACGACAGCTAAACATGAGCTGTGATCAAAATCCTATGTACTTACCTATCTAAAAAAATGATTTTGTGAAGGAGCACTTGATCACAATTCGGCCATTTCTTTGAATAAGCACAGAAAATGGTGCTTGCCCGGTTGTCTGACTTTCGTAAATCGTTTCAATTTGCATAGTGCATTGTTATCGAAAATAACATCGTATTTTACCATGAGTCGAAATGAATAACTGCAGAGCAGAAGCAACAACTGTCAACTCAAGAAAAAATTTGACCGCTGCTCGAATCAGAACCCACTTGCATTCATACATCCCATTGCAACGAAAACTAAAACGTTATCAAAGCACCATCATTACCAAAAATGAGCTCCCAGTTCACTATCATTACAGTAGTTGCACGTGTCCATGGCAACGCGCACTTTAACTTCAAAATCAGCATGTGCATTTAGTGACGGACATACAGAAATAAAGACAAACAAACAACCAAATTATAATATAGATGACTCTAGAACCGTACGGGCAGACGATATGATATCGAAGGGTTATGGTCATTAGCTCTTTGCAGGAACAAAGTTGTGTAAGACGCTTGACGATCACACATTAGAAATATAGTTCTTCATACCATCCTCCATAGTGAGGTTCAATGCTCATATTCTTCATAGAGCCATTAAGAAATATCTAACAGCTCCGCAAAAACCCGTGAAAATGCAGCAGACGGATATTATATGCAAAAATGTGTTGTTTGCTCTTTCCCGGTCGGTGAATTGACTTTTTACAACCAATTGTAAAACAGACTCCCTGCATATGATGTCTCCTTGTGAGCCCTAAATATTCTGCTAATAAACCCTCTCATTCACTATGCCAAACAGAAATGTAGACAATTGTGCACTGCGCGGCCATTCAGAGTCTAGACTTCCTGCAGTGTAACAACGTCACAACTTTCACAGTTTAAACAGCATATATACTTCTGCCAGTTAAGTTAGATCGTACTTATTGTTATATGAATAAAGTCTTGTATTTGTGTCAAATTAGCTACTCGGCAAATTATCGACAACTGATAATGATGTTGAGAGTCTGATAGTGATTGTTTAATAATATGGGAAAATAAACATAAATTATTATTTTATTCCAGGTTTCCGAAACATATTCAAAATTAGAAAACACCATTTTCAAATTATGTGAAACCTTATTTGAGAGTCTATAGGAAGAAGAATATTTAAACATTTAGCTTTTATTTGATGTACCAAGACAACTTTGATTGGTTGATCCCAACTTCTTTCGATATTGATCCCAACTTCTTTCGATATTGCAGCTGTTGCCATACTTTTTTTCGTAGACCAATGACCAAATGCTTATATTGCTTTTATTTGAGGTGGTGAGACACCGATTGATTGCTCCTAGCTCCTCCACTCACAGGAGTACAAATGAATGAAAGTTGCATCTCCTAGCTTGGAAAGTTGTAAGCTGAGACCTTTCCAACACCTTGTTTTTAGTAGTGAAATGAAGTACAGACTCATTTTCTGATAAACACAGTGTACTACCTATATGTGAACACATATATACATACAGCTTATGAAAACCAGTACATGTAACCCCTGATCAACGGTAGCCAAGACAACGTGACCTATCACGTGACCTATCACCTATCACGTGAGACCAACAAAGCTCGATGGTTGGACACTTCTGGGAGCTAAATGTGCCATCACCATCTCGACAACAGGTATATTCAGTAAGCACACGGATAAAATAACATATGCAGTGGGATGAAACGGTTTGTTTGCACCCGCTGATTGAGTTGTTTTTGTACCGTTACTAAACTGTAGGTGGTAGATATGGGATCTGCTCGATAATCATGAGTCACAATGGGAGAATGCACAAGAATTTAAAGTGGAATGAAACGAAGAGAAGCAGAGTGGATAGAGGGGAGAGGTGAGAAAAGCAGAATTGTGAATGGGTTGGAGGGAGCTGTCGGGGAGAAGGGAAGAGAGAGTTTGGTAGCAGGAGGGATTCATTGTGGAGAGAAGAGTGAAGTGAGAGGAGTACTGTCCTTGAGAAGTGAAATGAAACACGGGGGCACTATGATTGCATCTCGGTCTGGCACTACAATGTCAGCTGGAGGTGAGGACAATATCAGTGGAGGTGGTGCAGTGAGCAGGGCGCTAGCAGGGACAAGAGCACTGTTTATCCCTTATAAACGACCGGATGTCATACAGGTAGTATATTTGACAACTGGGTTTAATCCCATGTTTTTATCTACCTATTCCTCCTCTTATGAAACCTAAAACTGAACATGTTTGTTATATATATCATGGTTAACTGCTTCAGTTTCAAGCTGAACTCCATATTACTGTCATGATGAAAACACTCCATAACCTGTCAACCCCACCATGTCAATCACAGGAAGTATAAAATACGCACTTGAACAAGTGCTGGGATCATTCATTATACTATGATTCCGCCAATATTTGGGCAGTGAAGAGCGCAATACCAGGTACTATTTTGTTAATCCGTAATTAAACCGTGTATGGAACAACATTCATATTACATACTGACGCGTAGTGCACCATTTGCTCGGCTTATATGTTGCACACTACAACGCAAGTTATACGATACAGTTCAAGCGATTATAATGCATTCATCATCTGAATTTTGAACTTAACTTTATGCTCCTTAATAGTTTATACATTCTTACATAGGTGAGAAAGAGCTCTTTGATGCATTGACGCAATGAATTTACCTCTCAATTTGATTAGGCGTGTCAGGCAATTATAATATCGCTAATATTGCACGTAATTTTTATCGCGACATTGATAATTCATAATTTCGGTGCAATTTCCTGCTGGAAGGCATTAGGAAGAACCAAAGCAAGGAAGTCTCTTTGATCCTACGTCGAATGTCGATGAGTAGTGAAAAGGGGCTGGACTAAGGACACTTATGGGGAGAGGGAAAGGGAGCTGTTCAAAAGGCCATCAAGAGAGATGATTCTTGATGGGTGCCTATAGGAGCTTAGTAAAACACAAATTTATGGGCATTTTATTATTGTGCTTAATTAACTTTAAGCAGTGATGCGTCACGCAATCTCTAATGAAGCAAACTGATGATTTGATATGTAAATTGTTATCATCTCCAGTATGGGATATAAATGAGACGCGTGGAGTTATCATCGTTTTATTGCAGTTTTACCCGGTTGGTTTGGTTTTGGTGCCTCTTCTCCTAGAGTAATGTATCTAGAAGCTAGTAAATACTAAAATATATGAGCCACGGGATTACATTTTTTATGAACATGAAAATATATACAAACTATATCTTTTCGATATCATTATGCTGCTGAGTACATTTCGAGAACCAGACTACATAATCGACACATAAACATACCTCTTAAAAACATTCTCACCGATGCTAAGTTCTGTCCGTTTACCTGGTACTATGCCGCGTAGTTTGAATCATTTCTTCATAAACTCTTTTTGTATGTGATCCCCGAAATATTGAAGAACAATCTGGAAACAAAATTGACGTAGGCTATGGTTAATGTAGAACAGATCTTCATTTGTCATGGAAACATAAGACGTTTTCCCAGCAAATCAGCTATGAGAACGTGCATTTTTGTAGAACTTACTACCATGAGAACCTATCTAACAGGGATATATTCGACTGAAACAAATATCCACTATATCCAGGTTATTCGAACCAGTGAGTATTGAGCAGAATATGCCATCTATTAAATGCAATATTGCCACCAATACCAGAACACCAGTCATTTGTTACTCAAGATGTTAATTTGCACTAAAATGGAAAGAGTGATCAAGAGCTGATGCATTATTGAGGTTTTGGGCAGAATAAAATAGCCAAACCCGACAGTATCTTTATATTATTCAACTCCGTTACTCCACTGGAATCTCAATTTAGTTGAACTATCCAATGGCTGGGGGGACTCTTAGAGTAACACAGCATTTATGCTTGTGTAACCACGTCATACGCAGCTGCTTGGTATAGACTATGCATCCTATCGAGGGGTAAAAACAGTGTATTACATATTTCAAGACATAGTATATTTTGCATCGTGCATATATAACTTTCGTTTTTATGTGCAAACAAGTTTTTTTTTGCTGAAACTGCTGACACTCATTATAAGCAGTTTTGGTGTCAATACTCAATACTGTAACCAAAACTTTCATTAAATCTCAATTTCTGCTCTCCTATGCAATTCACATATGAAACGTAACAAAACTCAATTAACTAAAGAATTCAAGCTACGCGGCAGGTACCTTTATAATGTGGCTATGGATGTAATTATATATGAATTACACTTTTGATTCTAATCTTCCCCCTATAAAGTGTGTCTCTTAAGCAACATCCAATCATCATTTAAATTTATGATATTCGTTGCTTTCGGATGTGCTCGAAAGGTTTTTGCACGCATAGTACCAGTGTGAGCGATATGACTGAAGACTCACATCTTTAGTGGTTTAGAAATTCATATCTGTGTGTTCAGGACCAGGTTACAGGTTGATACTAGTTTTTGTTTGCTTCCTCGCGTTTAATAGTATCTTAATAGATCTGTAGTGTTTATTTGTGATAGTGATATTATTATCTACAGATGTAGTTCACTAGATCTTGTCCAGTTTTGAAGAAGTAGTGATCAAGACAATATGGAGATGGATGCTAGAAGGACGGTGTACAACCCTCGCCATGTCCTTGCCACCAACAAACCTACACTCATAGAACGAACAGCATCCTATCCCCTGAGGAGCAAAGTTGCGATCAGAAACATTCACTATAATGGGCTGAACAGATTCTTGTCAAGTAGTCCTGTCCCGCCTAAACAGCCACCGCCAATCTGCTATCCACCAGATATAAAACCAAGAGTGGACAACACTGAGAATATGTACCAACCCCCAACTGAAATGAACACCACGGAGAGTTACCAGTTTCAGCCTGGCTATGATCCGTATGTGAGAGATGGATACGAATTGGCTGGCATTGATCCAAATGCCAGTCACGTTTGTGAACACAGCCCGGATGAGGCTAAGAGGAATGGACGGTACTGTTTCAATGGAGGCCACGTCCTCAACAGCTGCTGCTCTAACGGTGGTAGCCCAGTGAGCTCATTCAGACCGAATATGGATCCCCTAGGTAGGGTACAGAATGAACACACTATTGACAGCAATACAGCACAAAATGGTCACCCCATGAATGGGATAAGGGGTTATCCCCCTTATTCCAGTGGCCCGCCAAGCCCTCCTCCATGTAGACGACCATGCAACAACGGACTTGTCCACAGCTTGGGACCCGGCCCATATCACAACGAGAAACATCCGCTGAACAACGCTGAACCACGCCAATACGACGATATTCACTCCAGAGATGATGATATCCTAGCAGGGAAGTACGACCAAACAGACATGCGGTACAAAAATCAAACAGCTTGTGTTGTTAACGGTAACCGCATGTCGGCAGATCACGTGACAGGTCGTCACGGTAACGCGGGAGCGATAGTTGGACGTGGAGCAGCTGATCCCGATCACAGGAGGAATGAATCTTGTCAGGAAGATATCCCGGCCCCGTCCAACAGAGCATCTGCCTCATCACTCCGAGTAATGGCATCATCAGATTCACCAAAGGACGAAGTGGTCCCGGAGTTGAAACCTTTTGATAAGCCAGCACGGGGGTGTAATGAGCGACGAAAGAGCAGTATCTCACGGATCATATCCTTCGTGTGGGATAGTAAAGAAGAGGTGAGTGATCTGCCACGTGATAATGTCTCTCTCAGAATTTCAGATCAGTTTCCCTACCCTCAGTTTTCTTATCCTTTTTCGCTGAACATAATATGTAGATTGTAGCTGTATAGATCCCATATAGATTCTATGTCATGGAATTGGAAGTAACATTAGATTAAATCGTGCACTCAGAATGATAATTGATCGTCATAATTTGATAGAAGTGATCTTAGAATCGTATTTGTATGTCACGACTGCAGTACAGTCACCATTCGGTGGCTGACAGCAAAACATAATTCTCTGAACATATGGTCGAATCAAAATTAAATTATCCCCCAATCTCAGCGTTCATGCCATAACATCCACACGGTCCCAAGATGATAGCTTGACTATGTCCTCATGATGACATGATACAAGATGGTTACCATTGAATCATGTCTGGACCTAGAGATCTAGCCGATAATAAGACAGGAATAAAGTATAGTCACGAGCGAAACACTACGAATAATATGTGCCTATTGTGTCAGCTTCTGGACACATAGCTGATGATCACCAACGAAATATAATTTGCACGAGCAGCTTTTTGCAAGCATTAATTATATCACAGCTTGGGTATTACCTATTTATTAATGTTGCATGTCCCGAAGGGTCATTTTGTTTTTGACCATTAGTTGACTCAGTGAGGTTGCTATTTGTTTGTCGAGGTATGGCCCGGTTCTTGCAGTCGGTTCACCGACCCTTCCTGTTCAATATCGATGAAGATGTGAGTCACAAAGAAACGTTTTAACATTTGAATAAGCGTAGTGTGAATGAATACTATACAGAACGCATTGAATAATTCAATGATTCTATTAATAAAAATGTTTTTGTTTCATGATTCCCTTGAAACAGCCGCGATTGCACGAAGAACACTATGGATTCCTTACGTGACGTCAACATTACGTCTCACGCATTTCTAGCACCTGATTCGACAGTATTCATGCATCAATTCCACGGAACACTAAAAAAAATAGTCATGACCGCTGTGCTTGGATATGATATTCCTCCAGCCACCGATCACACATCAATACGATGATAACATGCTATCTGACAGGCCACCTTGTTCTATAATATGATGTCCTGCCGCCATCGTTGATGAAGACATGGACGAAAACATAATATGGCCCTCACTCGGTACTCTTGCAATATAGAACAATGCAAATCACCCGGCATTTGCACGTGCATGCGCGCGCCCCACTATACGCTGATCACAGCTAATATTGATCAGAATACCTTGTTGATACTAGGAGTGAAGCATAAGCAGATGTGTACTTTGATAGCCTGACTATCCCTCTCTCTCTCTCTCTCTCTCTGACAAGCGATTGTGACCACTATCTCTCGTTCAGCCGAGGTTGAGTTTTAAATTAATCAAAACATGGCGCCTCACTGCCTGGACCAGTATGTCACGTGATTGGATGAGAGAGAGTGTGTGTGATTGAGTGATTGAATATATTTCCTTCTAAATGTAATTGTTTTTATCGTGCATTGGTGTACGTGAGTGTGCGCTTTTACACCTGGCTTTGCACACGCTATTTTGTTGTAATATGTTTCGTCATGTTTTAGTCGTTACCACAAATAGAACCCAGTGACGTCACAAACGACTATAACGAGCCCGCCAGTGCCGGTGACCGTGCAGCCAGCAGCTGTTGGTGGCCGCGCGGCGTCACCGCACGTGCCACATTGCAACACGTCGCCTAGCAACATCATGAACAACAACAACAACAACAACAACAACAGTAACAACACCAGTACTCGGCTTTATGTGGGGAATGATCAGTGTCCCAAGGGAGAATTGTCCACACAGAGCTCCAACTCCTCCCGATGGGCAAAGGCTGCATCCATTCTCGGCATCTCAGGGCAAATGGATGTGAGTACGTCATGGATAGGAAACTGTGTGGAAATACCCCACAGAACACACACTGTGGGGAGATGGAGAGAGGGGTGAATTAGTCTATAAAGTTATCTTTTGTCAAAGATCTCACTATAAAAAAATCTTACATTTGATATCCCTGAGATACTCAGACCGGATAAATCAATCTCCTCAATGCCAGATTCCACCCCAAGAGACTTGGTCTCAAGATATATCAAAGCTATTTCATGGGTCACTGATTGCAATGATATGATACCTGTATAGCTGCTCAGAAATCACCTCAAAACCATCTGAACTTGATATGAAACTAATTCTATTAGGCAACAACCTACTGGAAATAGGATCTCCCAATATCCCTTTCAAAAACAATTACTCATCTAAAATTTCATTTGGTCAAACTTCAACATCCTATTTGCAGGTGCAAACGTTTTAGTGCTTATCAAGTTCCTCCTTTTCTTACTAATGCTCTATACAGTTTAAATATCAAGTGATAGCCGAAGTGTTTTTTAAAGCCGGTGTATGCAGTGTGTGCATTCACTGAAGCACATTACTGAAGAACGAGCTTTAAGACCTTCTATACCTGTCGGAAATATAGATCACTCAACTCCATAATGAGGGAAACTTCCAAAGAATTTAGAACTAGAGGTCAAACAATTTGGTACAATGCCTCATTTATTCCATTTAGATGGAGTTAAACACTGATATGGCATTCCCAAAATCACCTTCATCTAAAACAGGATTTTATTAATATCAAGATTATTATCGCAATGTTCACTTTTGATGATACAAGCATACATTAAACATCACATGCCTCTGCATTACATCTTTACATGCTGCTTGACCAATGACAAGATTGTATTTTGGTGGGGGCCAATCACTGTGCTCCATTTGATACACACCTCTTTTGATCACCTCACCAGCTCATGCAGACTCTCAATCAATGACAAGATTCCCTCATCAGTCAGCAGGGAATATTGCGAGGAGGGCGTGATTTTTGAAAAAGTGAAAAGACAGATGAAAAGGAAAATGTAGGATAGTACAAAGAATGACATGAGAGGAGTATGCCTGCATGTCATGGATTGTAGGACCCAAAATACCTACGTCCTACATCTTAAAAATTTCTGATGAGAATAATATTATGCCTCATAATAAGACGTATATTTTGCTGTGACATGTAATATTGCAAGAGAAAAGGTAATCAAATAATAATCAGATCTACAGGAGCAACTCCCGCCATATGGATTAGTCTATTAGTCAATTGTGTTTCGTGTAGGGGAAGATATTTTGACAACTACGGTATATATTTTATTTGATTTTAGTTACCCTAGGTTTTAGGTCCTTTCCACAATGCCCGCATTGGGCTTCATCTTGTATTTTATACAACTGAAAGATAGCCGTCTTTATATAATGAGACAGCACTACCAGAACTCAATTCTCATCCAATACAATAGACAATTGATAGTGCATATTTCAAGTGCTAAAAGCTCAACTCACAGGCTATACTATTCACTATTTTAGGATATGTTGATTTCAGTTCATCATAGGTGATTTCAGCTCATAAACCGGTTTCTCACTTTTAAAACTTTCCACATTCATTATCAATTATACCTGCTACCCAGCCTGATCTTTTGTAATACTTGTCATAATCATTCAATCCTACATATTTTGCAGTGTGTTCTCCCCCCATCCTAGAAGAGTTGAACTAAACTGTAGCTAATTTAAATACAGCTAACATCCATTCGTGTTCTTATCATAGTGCCAGACATTCACACAATGGGCATGTAGGAAAAACAATAGTTTATATTACAATGTAAGACATGGCTACGTTGACATGAGATGATCTGCATAATTCCTTGGCGCTCACGACACAACATTGTATTGCCAGTGCCTTTGTATTTTCCATGGCTGTAGCTAGACGGAATTATATTGTTACTTTCTTCGACTGGTTGCCCTGGTGTCTTCGCAAAAGTTCAAAGAGCTCATCAAAGAATTTCCATCATTTTTGAAAGAATTTCCATCATTTTTCTTCTGAAGCATCCATTAGAGTAAGAGTGGGAAACATGGCACTTACGGACTTTGCCATTTAACAAGAATGTTGACGCAATATGTAGTGACGTTTTGTCACAAGTTAAGGCTGCAATATTGTAGAAACTGCACGTGATGGCGAGCAGACCAATACGATCATAGAAGCACGTCAAAGAGAGGGAGTTCAATTCTACTTTGATGTGTTTCCCTAATCGTACTTACATTTTCTAATGGTACCGCCATGAGAGTGCTTCCTAGGGGTGAAAAACAGCGTGGTCCGCCACATGATTTGTGCACTGTAATATAGCCACTATAGTGTCCCTCGATGATTATGATGATATACCAGTATTACATTTGACACACACATACATAGATCTGTACTTTTATCGTCACATTGTGCCTGCACCTATATTACATGTCATGAGGGTGGGCATGATATGATATTGCGGACATGAGAGAGTGATGGTCCTTGTGGACTGAATCTCATTACCATCTTGATCCTACTGCTATATAGATTTGTCCTCGTGTCTCGGGTCACATATGACCTTCATAGAGGTGAATTACGAGTTGTGAGTTTTAGTGAGTTTTAGTGAACATGATACCTGCACGTCTTTCGGGGATGAAAATATACTATGCATAGCTGTTTTAATCTCCATAATGTTTGATCATCTAAGATAGCTATCATGACATTGATTCAGTTGAGTAAGATGATTTGATTGGGGATATCCTCAAAATGGTATTTGTTCTTTGCTTGCGCTGTATAAAACCGACAGGCGTTTTCTCCATCAAACCTAATTCTAGTTACTAGTTACTACTACCTAGTAAGTATTACTACCTAGTAAGTACTACTACCTAGTAGGTACTACTACCTAGTAAGTACTACTACTAAGTAGGTGCCCTATCAACTAAAGTCCGCGACCAGCCCGGGCGGGGGAAGGAAACGGCGGCAACATAGTTCTCTTCGTGATGATCATTGGTGACTATGGTTACCGGGGGGACGGATTTGAACAGTACCATGATATAAGACTCTGTACTGACGCTGACTATCACGCCGCGGGTGTTTTATCGGAGTCGGGCAGTGTAGCTACACTCAGTGTGGCAGCAGCACCGGTCGGTAAGGAGAGGAGTAGAAGTGCCCCGATATACTACAGGACTGTTCCCGGGGTTCCTAGCGATGCCCTGCAATGTGGGAGAAGGAATGGGCATGCAGCACTTGTCCCTTACAAGGTAGTCATGGGGGCTATGCAATTTGTATAAACTAAAACGCGTACCCGAAAACTAACTAATTGCTCACACATTTACTTTTAGTAGTGAGAGGCCTAGATAGTGCTGATAAGAAGGGGGTCTGTTGGTGGATAGTATAAGCAACTTATCTTTCAGTTAACTCTATATTTAGATCAGTAAAAACCTATCAGGGAATTGTGTAGAATCATGTAACTGTAAGTAAGAGGTAGGTAGCTATCTAATCTACCGTTACACATTGATTTACCGTCAGTTTCTTGGAATTTAAACATGAAAGACCCTTATGAAAGACCTTGCTTATGGTCAGACTACAGAGTGTTCCCTACAGTAGTGAGCAACGTGGGATTCCTCTTTTTTAACAGCTGTCGCCTTTATTGCATTCCACACGATATTATTTTGTACTATATTGCAGTTCAGGTCACAAGGCATAATTGACCAAATGACCATTCATAATGCCATACATGGAATAATTCAATGTGAACTTCAGCTGCCCTCACGTGAGACAGATAGCAGGGATCAGCGATCGTTAAAACCTTACCACCCATTTTTACTTTGCTCCATTACCTCTGGTTTCGCGTTCTCTGAATTGGTGTATCTGACATGCCGATTGACATCTCTATAAATTTTCATTCTTCAATATATTCAGTAAGTTAATTCAATTGAGTATACAAGAAAACCAGTGGAGTGGCGATCCAAAACCACCGATTTAAACATTACAATGATGTATGCCTACAGTGTACACACTCACATTTCACAACATCACATCAGTGACCACTGACCAAAGGGAAACACTTTCTGTCAGATTTTCATACAAGTACCACATATTCCGATGTATTTTTGACGCTGAATCGATTCCTGATCGAATTTCTATATGTGGTAACTCACAATATAGCTCCGTACAGTCCACACAGTAGTAACAATAGTGAATAACTANGGGGGGACGGATTTGAACAGTACCATGATATAAGACTCTGTACTGACACTGAGTACCACGGTGTTTTATCGGAGACGGGCAGTGTAGCTACACTCAGTGTGGCAGCAGCACCGGTCGGTAAGGAGAGGAGTAGAAGTGCCCCGATATACTACAGGACTGTTCCCGGGGTTCCTAGCGATGCCCTGCAATGTGGGAGAAGGAATGGGCATGCAGCACTTGTCCCTTACAAGGTAGTCATGGGGGCTATGCAATTTGTATAAACTAAAACGCGTACCCGAAAACTAACTAATTGCTCACACATTTACTTTTAGTAGTGAGAGGCCTAGATAGTGCTGATAAGAAGGGGGTCTGTTGGTGGATAGTATAAGCAACTTATCTTTCAGTTAACTCTATATTTAGATCAGTAAAAACCTATCAGGGAATTGTGTAGAATCATGTAACTGTAAGTAAGAGGTAGGTAGCTATCTAATCTACCGTTACACATTGATTTACCGTCAGTTTCTTGGAATTTAAACATGAAAGACCCTTATGAAAGACCTTGCTTATGGTCAGACTACAGAGTGTTCCCTACAGTAGTGAGCAACGTGGGATTCCTCTTTTTTAACAGCTGTCGCCTTTATTGCATTCCACACGATATTATTTTGTACTATATTGCAGTTCTGGTCACAAGGCATAATTGACCAAATGACCATTCATAACACCATACATGGAATAATTCAATGTGAACTTCAACTGCCCTCACGTGAGAAAGATAGCAGGGATCAGCGATCGTTAAAACCTTACCGCCCATTTTTACTTTGCTCCATTACCTTTGGTTTCACGTTCTCTGAATTGGTGTATCTGACATGCCGATTGACATCTCTATAAATTTTCATTCTTCAATATATTCAGTGAGTTAATTCAAAACCACCGATTGAAACATTACAATGATGTATACCTACAGTGTACAGTGTACACTGTAGGTACACTATACACACTCACATTTCACAGCATCACACAAGTGACCACTGACCAAAGGGAAACACTTTCTGTCCGATTTACATACAAGTACCATATATTCCGATGTATTTTTTTGACGCAGAATCGATTCCTGATCGAATATAGCTCCACAGTCCACACAGTAGTAACAATAGTGAATAACTACCTATAAAATATGATTGTCATAAACTTACATCCTAAAGGTTGTTGTATTATGGAAGACCTTGAAACACTAGGTCATATCAATAGACAACGTTTGGAAACTTTGATTACTCATTTTCAGGAACCAGATGAGTTTCTGCAGAGGCTTAACTTTGGAGCAGCATCAGAGATCAAAGAAAACAAACCACTCAGCAAGAAAGAAAAGGGGATAAACTCTCTCATCAACTTCTTCAGGCACTTTGTGTTCGACCCTTTCTCAGGTGATAGCACTTGCTCAGATGTATCATAGAAATATTGCTATGCAATGAACAAAACTCCTGACTCACCACAATATTCCCCCTCAGACATCTATTACTACTGGTTATCCATCATCTCACTAGCTGTTCTGTACAACTTCATTATCATACCGGCTCGAGTATCGTTCAGAGAGCTGGAAGAAGGGAGTTTCTTCACAGCATGGATGGTTATAGATATCCTTGCCGATATACTGTATGTTCTGGACTTCTTTGCCTCCTTCAGGATAGGTCAGTCATTGGACAGTTTGTAATGGTCTCTGCTCTTAAATGATAACCGATCACACAATTGAAGTTTTCAATGTTTCAATAAAATAGTCAATGATGATCACCTTTTGGCAGGGTTTCTTGAAAGAGGCTTGTTAGTCAAAGACACTGCTCAACTATCGAGGAAATATGTGAAAAGCATGGCTTTTTACATTGATATCATAAGCATCGTCCCAACTCAGGTTTGAAGATTCATAGTGCACACAATGGCGAATTACTCATTGCATTTTGACCACTAATTTGAAAATTGGAACACCATGAAAGAATCCATAATCACCTCATTTTTAAGTCGATGAACCATATTAATAAGCTCAATCTACAACTTGTGCAAGAAGCTTTTAACTTCCGATACTAATTCATTTAACTTAGCATGAGTCATTCTCTGACCCTCATACTCCATACACATACTCCATACAAATGCCACAATGTTTTTGACCACCTGTGCAGCTTGACACAAAAAATCTTAGGACCTAAAAATGGTCACTATACACACACACACACACAGATTGCTTCTTCTTTTCAAAGTTGGCGCAAAGTACATGTCAAGTGAAGCATGTTCTAGTAATATGTGTAGTAGAAGCATACTGCCAGGCATATGATAGACTTAATTTTACGAAACAATAATTTCAATCGAAAATCTAACCCAAATCCCAGGTGTTCTATCTTATCCCGGGTCTAAAATCTCCCGCCTTTGCTCTGCCCTCAATCCGCCTGATAAAGCTTATGAAGGGCCGCAGAATGCTCCAGTTTGTGGACAGAAGCGAGTGTGTTTCAAACTACCCTATCCTGAGCAGATTAGGAGTCTTGTCACTATCCATGCTGCTAGTTATGCACTGGAATGCTTGCTTCTTCTACTTCCTCTCCATTGAAATAGTGGAGAAGAGCTACAAAGACGTGACATTGGTTGATGGAAGAAGTAACTTCATCTACCCTCCCTCCTATGATCCTGATGGAAATCCTACAAAGTACCACCCCCTTCCCATGAAGTACGCTTTCTCCCTCTACTGGTCCACACAAACAATGACAACTATTGGGGAAGTGCAGCAACCCACGGAGGTCTGGGAATACTTCTACCTCACATTTGTCTTTCTGGTCGGCGTTATGATCTTCGCGTCAGTGGTTGGGAGCATTGGCAACGTTATAACCAACCTTCGGGCCAACAGAAACCTCTTTCAAGACAGACTGGACAATCTGAAGGAGTATATGGGATACAGAAAAGTTGGCAAAGACTTGTCTAACCGTATTATCCGGTGGTTTGACTATCTTTGGGCACAGAATCACACCTTTGAAGAAGAAGACGTCTTAAAGTGAGCGTGTGTGAGCGTTTTCGTGTGATACGTTTGTGAGTGGTTGCAGCATTGCAATTGCACTTTTTCATGCATTTTGTCCAGTAAAGAATAATCACTTCAGATCCTCTTCTTCTGTTTCCATGAATTGCTAGCTAATATTAGCTGCTCTCTGTTTGTATCGTGTCCGTGTGAAGCATGTATCGTCCGCACCCTCAGCCATAAGCATATTTTGCAGCTCGGGACCATCACAGATCAGAGCATTACATTCACATATCATTAGGTACCGTCTTTCACACTCATTCACAAGTAATAACGAATCGTTCACAAGTAATACCGAAATAATGGAAGTAATAGTAATAGAGGAAAGTACTTATGAAAATCCCAGGTTCTCCGTACCTATGTAAAAAAGCTAACAGGGATGTCCCCATATCTTCAGATAGTTTACGCAGTGGATTACAACCGATTTTTCATCGCACCCCTTGTCCGCATACCAAAACTCTTCAAAATCCATCGGCTCATCGCATGGAACGACCGTACTGAATGCAGGACTAGTTTTCCCATTCCGTGGCGCATCATCGTACTGTTCACCTTCATGTTCGGAGTGATGCACTGGAATGCTTGTATCTACTTCTTCTTCTCAACTTCCATCATGTCGGATAGGACGCCAGGGGACAGGAGCAAGTTCTTGTACCCCTCAATGGTGGACGAGGATGGAAATCCAAACAAATATGCAAACACTGGCATGAAATATGCCCTGTCTCTTTACTGGTCAACTCAGGCTATGACTACAATCGGTGAAATGGACCAACCGGAAGACCTTTGGGAGTACGTGTATCTCACAATAGTTTTCCTCATTGGGGTGATGATTTTTGCATCATTGGTCGGTAACATAGGCAATATCATAACGAACTTGCGGGCAAACAGAAGTGTATTTCAAGACAGACTTGATCATCTCAAAGAGTATATGGGGTACAGAAATGTAGGCAAGGACCTTCAAAATCGAATAATTCGGTGGTTTGACTATTTGTGGGCTCAAAACCATACTTTTGAAGAAGAGGATGTGTTGAAGTAAGTTCTATCTTCGAAATTGACCTACTTGCATATAACTAGGTACAATACAATTGATGATCATAATTACCAATAACTAATCAGTACCCCCATATCACCTCAAGATCATTGCGCAAATCAAAGGCATTCATGTATTGATCCAATTGATGATTCATGCATCCACAAACGAATTAATGTTCATCTCACTCTGATTAGTGAGAATCATCACGCATGACCATGGATATAAAATGATTTCCATTGAACAAGCTGATTAATGGAGTTAGTCAAAGCTGATTAAGAGAATTAACTCATACTCTGCTGTGTTTGTGATATAATGGGTTTGTGGTTTGGAGCTTACACGACTTATTCAAATTTTATCAGCCAAGTTATGGGCAGTTAGAAATATCAAACATTTGAACTTAAACTCTGATGGCAATCAACCTGAAGGGACCACACAAAATATAATAATCGTAACTCAACCACTAAATCAGGTACCTGCCAGACAAGCTACAAGCAGAAATGGCCATTCATGTTCATTTAGCCACTTTGAAGCAGGTGGAACTTTTCCAGAACTGTGAATCAGGCTTCCTCATAGCACTGGTCTTGAAACTAAAACATCAGGTGGGTATGTGAAATATTGGTCATCAGGTGCTAAGAATAAGTTTCCTCACTTCCTCCACTTGCCCCAAGTGTCAGCTAATTGGATTAACAAGGAGGTCATGCGCAGGTTTACTCCCCCGGTGACTATGTGTGTCGGAAGGGTGATATTGGCCGGGAGATGTTCATTGTGAAGCAAGGTATATATTGTGACAGCGGGAGGAACACACGATATGACCAAAATTGAGTATTTTAAACAAGGATTTTGAGAGGGGTTTCCGTAATATATATTTACAAAGCAATGGGACATTCACAATGGGACATTCACAATGGAACATCCTGCAGGGATGTTACAAGTAACGGCAGATGATGGTCGAGCTCTAGCCACGCTCTCGGATGGTAGTTACTTTGGCGAGATTTCATTGCTGAATGTGGGCAAGAATGGAAACAGACGTACAGCCAATGTAAGGAGTGTGGGGTACAGTGACCTGTTCTGTCTGAGAAAAGAGGATCTCCTCCATGCCTTGAACGATTACCCCGAGATGAGAGAGGTTCTGAAAGAGGTGAGTTTCATCTACAATTTCTAGCTCTAATTTTCATGAGCTTAAGCAGCTTCTTGTGATAGCACAAAAAGCAAGCTTTCATTTAAGATATTACATCCTAAGCCATTGCTTATGCTGTTGCAGTTTAATAAAACGTTCACAGCAATTTCAAGATTGAAAATAGCATAGATGGTTTATTACAGTTCAATAAGTAGCCTACAGTGTGCTAATATGCTGCTTGACATCAAGAATGGCACATATGAGTGAAGCAATGATGCTGGCTAATGTGGCTGATCATCAAGTTTATTCATCAGTCATTAAAAATTGCTGCTAGAATTCTTTTCATAAATGCTGTCAATGTGCCAAATTGAGAATAGCATCGCTAATTTTCATTCAAAACCTCTTAAAGAAAACTGATTACAGAAAACAGCTGCCAAAAACGGATTAGGTATACAGGACACGGCATTAGAGTCTCGATCGATCCTATCTTTTGTCAGAATCCTCCCACACTGTGGACGTGATCTTCATTAAAATGACCAGAGCTTCGTGATAAGCAATTTTCAAACAACCATTCTCTTTGTTGCTTGTGTATGTGTGTTGCGATATTGCGTGTGACGTGCTATTGCCAGACATCAGCCTAATCACTTGCTAGCAGATAGTGTATGCTGATCAAAACCTGTGGCATTTGCATCTACCTGGTAACCATTGTTACTGCCTTGGCAACCATCATCTTCTTCTCTGATGCTTGCACCTATCCGTAATGTTTAAGTTCAAGATTCCACTTTGCAGGCAGCAAGGAAAAAACTCAACCTAAATAACCAATCTTCGCCGAGACCTCCAACACCTGAGGTCAGTAAAAATTTCTTGAGGTGGATACTGGATGATTGTACTGGTCTGACGAGTGGTTATTTAGTGATAGTTTCCAGCTAGAGATATGATAAACATAATTTGAATGAAAAATGTGAAGACTTCCTAACCGTACAGATATTTCATGCAGTTGAATTATCAAACATTATTTCAAAATGGAATTGGATCACTTCATAAGAACTGTCTCCAGTATTTTTGCAATGTCCTATCTCTATGTCTTTGCTTCCCACTTTTTTCACTAAACAGTAGCTTTTCCCAGCGCTTTTCATTTGACCATCCTCAAAAATGGTTTTCTGATTACCACCACCACCATGACATACGCGGAATTGGATCCTTGGAACGAATCCCCAGTCAAGGCAGCCTGCTTTTATCATTGACCTCAATTCTCCCCAAATAGTAAGCCGTGGTCTATCAGCAAGAGGTATCGCTTCGTCGCATGGACCTATAAAAGCTCTGGTATCCTGCCAGGATGGGATCATAAAATATGCACACTCATCTCCAACTTTCAGAGTATGGCCAACAAGAGTTTCTCCATCAAAAGAGTCAACCCTAGGCATCAAAGTCCTTCGAATCCAATCAAAGTTTCGACTACAATTGTTCTTAGCTATCACTTCTCTGTTCGCCGAAATGGTCTCAGCATACGAATCAAAATTGTACTCCGATCTGTTTCTATCAAGGTGTGCCCAGATATTGAAGTCATTGAAATACTCTTTGGGGAAGAAAGACTTTATCAGCAAAGCAGCATTGTGGTTAACATGAGCAGACTTTTTGCGTGTCCCATGATTAACAGGACTTCGCTCAGCATTGTGGTGTAATACCTGGGAACAGGGGACATAGAGCAACTCTTTTCCACACATCCAGGTTTTCAGGGAGATTTCGATGTTTTCGTCACCCCAGCCCTCCATGCCCCGACCGAAATAGTCAACTTCTTGAAGGAACCGTTTGGTTGCAATAAATGCTCCCCCTGTAGTTGCCGAAGCCTGGTATGGTTCAGTTGACTCTTTCCTAGTTGAATTGCATACATGAAACCAGTCAAGATATCTGTTGAAACCAAGGTAGCACGGATGGAACAGAGGCCAAACATGAAACTTATGCAGATTTTCTGCATTGTAAATGATTGGTGATGCAATTGAGTTGTAGTCTCTGTCAATCACAGCAAGAAGTGGCTCAAGAAAGCCAGCCTTTACTTCTATATGGCTATCAATAACCAACACAGCATCACCAGAAGCCAACTCACAGCCAAAACGCCTTGCAAAAATAAGGCCTTTGTTTTCCTCAAAGTGATGAAACTTGACAGACACAGAAAAGGAGTAAACGAGTGGCTCAACAAGTGACAGTTCAGGATATACCTCCATATCACTTCCATCATCAATCAGTATTAACTCATGGAAGTTTTCTGGTGGAATGGAGTCAATGATACTGTAAACAGTCCGTATAATAAGAGAAAGCAGTTCATTGTAGTAACAAATAACCACAGAAACCTTGGTCTCACTCCTAGGTTTGTAGCTGATACTGCTGCAAGCTGGTAACCTTAGTTCTGGTATATCATTCCTTCGAATGAGGGGGAGTGAATCGAGGTGTGATTCATTGTAACCTTCCCGGGAATTGAATATAGAATTAGCAATTTTCTTGAGTCTTGCACCATAAAGGATACTCTGCTCCAGCTTGACCCTCTCCCGAAATGATCGCTCCGTTTCAAAATAGAGCATCTCTACCCCCTCCGTCTCCCCCAAGGTGCTCCTATGACAAGGACAAGAGAAGAGTGGGGCATTATTTCTCGGTTGCACCAGCACTGTCAACATGAGGTAAACTCCACCGGCACACAACAGGAAATGACACAGTCGCTTGGGGTGAAGAAGTCGTCTCATGAGTTGACAGTCACTGAGATGGTAGGCAAAACTTTGGGCAGCTATTAACGAGAGAATAAAGGCAAGAGCAGGCTACTTCACATCATAAACGGTATCAAATGAACTAAAGCTCTGCTCATCACATTGAAACTTCCTGCGCAATCTCCACTAATTGGTGTCTCCTGACTTAGGTGTAGGTATATGCCGTGTGATTATAAAAGTGTCAATGAATTACATGGTTTTAACTAGAGCGACCTAATTCAAACTTCGTTGATTCAGTTTTAACAACTTTGTTACCTAACCGAGTCAAAAGAGAATGAATTTCTTCTCAACGATCACTATGAGCATCATAACTGGATCGGGTGTGCAACATTGAATTTAACAGTTCTCCGACAAGTATAATAATAATATTTAAAATTAAGTTTAATTGGAAAGGAGAATGATAGTATTAAAGGGGAGGGGTAAATGTTTCAAATCACGGGACAGCGATTGACCATTGAGTACACAGATGCATCTTATCTGGACTCGCTGTCGCTTGATTCGGAACATTTGCGACACATCCCTAATCATAGCGTTCTTTACCACTCAGCTTTGAACCATGCATTTTGCCACGTCGGTGGGCTACTAACTCAGATTTGACTAACAGAGATATGACTAACTGAGATTTGACTAACAGAGATATGACTAACTGAGATTTGACTAACAGAGATATAACTAACACCAGGCTGCACGGAAAAAGCTGGCACGTGACTCGAAAGTGAACCAATCAGAGGAAGTGCAAGAGGGGGAACGGAGGATAAGCTTCACTAACAGTGCAGAGCTGGTCGATACACTGAGCAGGAGATTGGAGGAATTGGAGAAACTTATCGGTAACCTTGCAACTGGTGAGTGTTACCATGGTAACACAAGTGGTGGTAACAGTTGTGATGGCAACAACTCCAGTGGTATCCAGTTTTGATAATGCAAATAATAATCGCAGAGGTTAAACATACCAACAAGAACGTAGCGAGTTTGCAGGCACAACTGTCCAAAACGTATCCAAACGCTCATGGGAGCATGGAATCAGAAACACAAGAATGCTAGACATTGTTGATGTAATGTTCCTAACATGTTTCCAAATTCATGACCCAAAATGTTACAGTATGAGTGTCATTTACGATGTACTATTTCAGGCCTAGGATAACAGAAATGCTGTTCAGCTTAAGAGGGGAAGCTTGTCAAGACGATTCGGATACGTTTACTAAAGCGTATCTGCTGAATATCATGGTGGATTTCAAGAGTTCGCGAGAATCGCACCACATCAAGACGTAATACTTCAACAACATCATCATCTTTCGGTCGAGTTAAGAAATCAAAATAAATGCGATCTCAGAAGATTGATTGTTAACAAACTGAATGGCGTGAAGGAGCTGGAGTGTCAACAAGATGATACACATTACACATGGACACATTTTTCAATGGGAATTAGTGCTAGTTTTGAGTTACCGCTCTGAATTTCCATGTGAGAGGAGAGATGAACATTATGTGCTACGGTTACAGTCAAAATACGTTCAGTTTATCTTCAGCACCTTTTAGAAACACCTCGTTTTGTATCCAACAATGATATGCAATTGACAAGGAGCAATATATTGATATTTGATAGATTCGTGTCTTGTGACCTATACGAATTGTTACAACATTGCGTGATCGAATAGACTGCACAGAGCTAAAACAGGATTTAGATACGTGGATTTCTGACTGCTATGTTAATCAGTTGTTAATCATTTACAATTTGCGGGGCAATTTTCGCTAACGACGTATGAAAAACAGACAACCTGATACAAATATGACCCATTGGGTCATATCTCGTATAAGCCCAATTACTTCTCCATTTCTCCCCCATCCCAAGACTCGGCCCTAGCGGCTATCAATCATAGTGCAACCAGACTTACCAGAGTTTCCTGATTTCCTCATGGCTTGACTACTCTTGTTAAGTATCTTGACTCGAGCCGTCAGATTCACCTGAAAGAAACATGGTCTTCATAGTTATGAACGTGAATATCATCACTGGACAAGGCTGGACAGCACGAATTACATGGTCGGTCGCGTGCAACCGATCAATCAGATCGATCGCAGTAAACAAAATTTCAATAATTTTACTGTCGTTCAGCAAAACCCTGCTTACGCCCAATGCTTTCGCGGTTTTCACGCTGGCACATGTTAGTTAACAGAACAGGTAGGTCGTCAAAGAGGTTCACAAACTTCTTCTTCTAGCAGAAGAGGTCAGACCACATCTCTATCTGAGTATGTACTGCGTATAATTAACACGGCGCGCGCCTGCGCAGCGCGCGAATGACAGAGACGAGGTAACCAGTAAAATATCTTCGCGTCATACTGCAACGTCTATATGACTTTGTGACCGACCCGTATTTCGGCGGGAAAATGTCTTGACTTACGTGCAGTAAGTCATGCTTGTAAATAAAAATGTTCGAGGGAAATCACTCTTACCAGTGATAGGAATTTGAAGGGCAAGAAACAGGCTTATCACTGCTTTGGGAGCGAACGGTTATCTGAGGTTCAACATCATGAGTCTTTTTGGCACTTAAATCAACAGTCCTTCTTCATCTCCTTGATATTCACGACAATTAGATTATCCATGTATCCCATGCATGTTTTATACGAGGCTGATAAGACGACAAGCGAATGACAATCTCAAATAACTCCATGACAAACATAACAGCGATATCTGCGAATTTAAAATCACCAAGTAGCATTGCACTTACAATAGTTAAAATTCGGTCATTGTAAGATATTCATATATATTATGCTTTTATACAGATATATTATGCTAAGTATCCCGTTACATATCTGTCAACACCTTACAATTCAATTTACTAGCTTAAGAATAAACTCACGATTCCTTCTTGGTATCAAACACTACTCCAAAGTGGAATTGGATCACTTCATAAGAACTGTCTCCAGAATTATTGCAATATCCTATCTCTATGTCTCTGCTTTCCACTTTTCTCACTAAACAGTAGCCATTGCCAGCGCTCTTTACTTGACCATTCTCAAATATGGTTTTCTGATTACCACCACGGCTATGACATCGGCGGAATTGAATCCTTGGAACGAATCCCCAGTCAAGGCAGCCTGCTTTTATCATTGACCTCAACTCTCCCCATATAGTAAGCCGTGGTCTATCAGCAAGAGGTATCGCCTCATTGCATGGACCTATAAAAGCTCTGGTATCCTGCCAGGAGCGAATCATAAAATATGCACACTCATCTCCAACTTTCAGAGTATGGCCAACAAGAGTTTCTCCATCAAAAGAGTCAACCCTAGGCATCAAAGTCCTTCGAATCCATTCAAAGTTTCGACTACAATTGTTCTTAGTAATCACTTCTCTGTTCGCCGAAATGGTCTCAGCATACGAATCGAAATTGTACTCCGATCTGTTTCTATCAAGGTGTGCCCAGGTATTGAAGTCATTGAAATACTCTTGGGGGAAGAAAGACTTCACTAGCAAAGCAGCATTGTGGTGGACGTGGGCAGACTTTTTCCGTGTCCCATGATTAGCAGGATTTCGGTTAGCATTGTGGTGTAGGACCTGGGAACAGGGGACATATAAAAGCTCCTTTCCACACATCCAGGTTTTCAGGGAGATTTCGATGTTTTCGTCACCCCAGCCCTCCATGCCCCGACCGAAATAGTCAACTTCTTGAAGGAACCGTTTGGTTGCAATAAATGCTCCCCCTGTAGTTGCCGAAGCCTGGTATGGTTCAGTTGACTCTTTCCTAGTTGAATTGCATACATGAAACCAGTCAAGATATCTGTTGAAACCAAGGTAGCACGGATGGAACAGAGGCCAAACATGAAACTTATGCAGATTTTCTGCATTGTAAATGATTGGTGATGCAATTGAGTTGTAGTCTCTGTCAATCACAGCAAGAAGTGGCTCAAGAAAGCCAGCTTTTACTTCTATATGGCTATCAATAACCAACACAGCATCACCAGAAGCCAACTCACAGCCAAAACGCCTTGCAAAAATAAGGCCTTTGTTTTCCTCAAAGTGATGAAACTTGACAGACACAGAAAAGGAGTAAACAAGTGGCTCAACAAGTGACAGTTCAGGATATACCTCCATATCACTTCCATCATCAATCAGTATTAACTCATGGAAGTTTTGTGGTGGAATGGAGTCAATGATACTGTAAACAGTCCGTATAATAAGAGAAAGCAGTTCATTGTAGTAACAAATAACCACAGAAACCTTGGTCTCACTCCTAGGTTTGTAGCTGATACTGCTGCAAGCTGGTAACCTTAGTTCTGGTATATCATTCCTTCGAATAAGGGGGAGTGAATCGAGGTGTGATTCATTGTAACCTTCCCGGGAATTGAATATAGAATTAGCAATTTTCTTGAGTTTTGCACCATAAAGGATACTCTGCTCCAGCTGAAGTCTTAGTTTGAAAGTATGCTTGGATTCGAAATATAGTTGACTGTAACTTTCTTCTCCAGGGGGATGTAGAAACGAAGGTGTGATTTGTATAAATGATGAGACTATGAAGTAAAGTCCAGCAGTGCACAAAATATACTGAGTGAATCTTTTAGGATGAAGATTTCGCCTCATCCCACTTGGATGCTGAAGCAATAGAAAAGGAAGCAGTTACCAGCTCCAATTTTGAAATGAGAGTTAAAGTGTAAACTGTATCTATGTTTTGAGTGAACAACAGCTGCCAAATTGAACAATGACAAGAACTAAGTTTAGTGGAAACTGATGCATGTGTGCAAACTGCAATGGATCACATGAAAAACATGCCTTATGGAAAATGATCATTCAGTTATGTGATCTCAATGTTCTGCCTCATTGAATCCATTCCCGTCCACATGTCTTGATAATGAGGAGCCTCAATTCAATAAGTGAACCTGTGCACGCTTTTCCAGCGCTATGACCTTAGTATACTTTAGTAAGTACAGAAGTTATTGAATGTCTATCTCTCTGCCTGTCAGTTTGTGTGTCACAAAATTGAAGCTGCATGCACTGATTTTGAACAAAATGCATGTGGTCATTCTTTTATGGTGAACTGGGAGCTCATTTCTGATGCCTCAGCATTGATTATAGGTTGTCATATTAACTGAAACAGCTTTGCACTATGTCAGATTGTCAGAATTGATTTGAATGTCTGTTTTCTTATTGAGTACAGCTGACTCAATTGGTAGGCAAGCTTGACTAGTGTTGCACCTGTGGAAACCAGACATGGCAAACCAACCTCATCTTGGGATATCCTGAGCATTTGTAGTCCATACTGATACATGAGCCAAAAAAGGGCTCAAGATGGGCTCTACTTAATGGTAGGTTTTCTCTCTACCCTCCCTGGTAGGATTTAACTCCTGGCAGCATCAATATGGTGGAATTACTATTGCCCAGCGCTGACGTCCCAGTGCCCTGCTATAACGGCGTATTTGTTAAATTTTGTCTGGAATAAGAATAAATTGCATAATCAATTTTACAACATAACTAACAATATAACAGTCTGGAATAAGTCCAAAATTTGTCCAAAATACTCGCTGCGCAGTTTAATTCAATCAACCAACCAGCACTCAGCAGGATTAGGACCTGCGGCCTCTTGCCTCTGCTACGGTGATCTTTCACATAAGGTTATTTTATTTTCTTCCAGGTGAAAATTTATCACATAACCGCTTTAACAATATAAGTAACAATATCACAATGATTGAATAAATTAAATAATAAAATTAATAAAAGGAAAATGTAAATATATCCAGGTAAATGTAAGTATATTCCAGGTAAAAAAACAATGGTAGTATAATAGAGGCCAATAAAGGCGCGCGTACGAGTAACAGGTCTCATGCAATCTCACAAGCCTAGCTCTGTGCATGCAATTGAATTAGTGAATCGCACAGTAATGTTTCCGCGCTGCGTGACTGTTCTCGCGCTGCGTGACTGTTCTCGCGCTGCGTGACCCAAAAACTCCGCGCGCGCTGCGCGTCTTGATTTTTCAGTTCACTGATATGAGTAGAACAAAGGCGCGCAACTTGTGCACATGTTTACTACTTTACTATGTGTTACATAATAAATAGATACTCCGCGCGCGCGCGCGCAAAGCACTACGCCGCTTCAGCTTCGTGGCTTGATCAACATTTCACATTTTTAATTTTTAAGATCAGATTTCTCCATACCCAGTACCATTGCTGGCGATGAAGGCAATACTTAGTTAGTATGAAATATAAATATCACCAGACTATCTATTTCTTTATTTATTTATTTATCTGGTGATGCTAAACCGCGAATAGACTTTTTATTGTTACTTATCTTGTAAAAGCGGTTATGTAATTTATTCCATGATATACCTTGAATATACAAAATTGTATCTCAATATTAATCCAAATCTGCCATTAATGTAATGGCTGTTCAATACCAGTCAATTTCAATACGCAACATAGTGCAACTAGTGTTGATATTTCATCAATATATTCTATTTATTTATTCACAACTGTGTGATGGTTTTATACCCTATAAAATGATCTTGTAGTTACATATCCTTGATATGATTGAACATTTATTTATTCATTTGTTTACTGTTAAAATCCTCACAAATCAAAAATAACTTTTACACTAACCACACTGTTCCTGAATCTAAAGAAGAGAATCATTGCCTGTAACCATCATCAGATCCATGACATGATATGATATATTTTCATTTGGTTCAATTGAGATTAATACCATGAATGATGAATTGTGTATGAGTTTTTCCAATAGAGTACATGGAATGCATCTTCTTGATTGTTATTATATGGGCTTGCGATATTTGAATGAATGAGAAGCCCCCAAAATTTATGAAAATTTCCTTTTCTTACACTAAACAGTTCCCCTACCTCTCACCTAAAATATTGATCATACTTTGAAAGATGATAGTGATATGTTGGCAATTGCACTTTATTCATGAGATGATTATTTGATACTGGGTTATATGACTATGGTTCGAGATTTTTGAGTTATTCAGCACCATAATTGATATGTGGTCACCCCTACTTAAAAGACAAATAATCTTTGTTCCATTTGAATTGTCTGAGTCTGCCCCTCATTTGCCCCTATGCTTGTTTTTCAAGATAAATAGTTGCATTCAACTGAATTAATAATTGATTTCACTGTACTGTTATTCAATTGACTTATGTACTACTTGTTCAGTTATGTTTGGTCCCTGATGAAGAGTTGCTGACAGCCTTGCTACATGTTTTTATAATTTATTAGGATGAATGTGGACCAATTCACGGGTGCAGCCACTCAAACTGCTACCCAGTTTGTTATTGCACAGGTATATTTACTTTATTAGTGGTATTGAGCCTATTAAAAATGCTTAGTACATAAAATAAAATTGATTTGAAATGCATGTGTAGTATTCAGAAAAAGAATTATAGCCAAGCAACAGTAATGTTTCATTAGCCATATTACTATTTTGAAGACTTATGAAAGTGCTAAAAATGGATCTTCTTACCATGCATTGCTGATTCCGTTCAAATTTTTCACATTTGACTCATTTGTTTTTATTGAACTTCATTTGTTTGACTGGACTTAACATTGGTATGCACTGACAAATCTAACCACAATAATATGAAAGTTTAATTTATCATTTATAGGTATTATGTTTATTTGTTTCCTCGCATAACTCCATCATTTCATTCACAGGAGAAAATTGGACTACTGTTGGGGACTGGAGGGAAGACATTCAAAAGGATAGGAAGCCTGTTCAAAGTACACATACACCTAACATCAGGCCATCATCAAAGTGGGGAGTGGGTTTCAATATATGGGAAAGAAGATGATAGAGCTCGAGCCAAGGTTAGTTTTTACCATTTTTTCTCAATACATATGAGATTATAATGCTGTAATCTGATGAGTAACTACCAAAACTGATTTTTAGGACGTGTCTGACACAGCAACCCTCAATAATGTTGCAATTATCATTGTGACACGTACAGCCACAATGTGTATGTGTGCATATGTGTATCACGTCTATTCCTGTATCATGTTAGAACCACTCCCAGTATATGTAGCAGTAGCAGTATGATGTACACATAATATGGATATGTATGTATCCCTGTATGTTACATTTCCTGTAATTTGAAGAAAGCTATTTTCCGGGAACAAAGTCACACACACACACACACATACACACACACACACACACTCATACGCACACACTGGTAGCGTGTGACGTATAGGAGCAACACACCGGAAATGGAATATTGATGATGTGTCATGATATCACATGCACAACAATATGTGCATTTCATTGGACAGTCTATATTATACTATGTACAATTAACATTTATTTTGTACAATATAAACTCACAAACGAAAACAATTCACCATCTAAAATCAAAATTTAACTCGGGTCGATCCTTTAACACCACCTAATCCAAGGAAAATGTGGTGGAAGAAAATATTNACACACACACATACACACACACACACACACTCATACGCACACACTGGTAGCGTGTGACGTATACGAGCAACACACCGGAAATGGAATATTGATGATGTGTCATGATATCACATGCACAACAATATTTGCATTTCATTGGACAGTCTATATACTATGTACAATTAACATTTATTTTGTACAATATACACTCACAAACGAAAACAATTCACCATCTTAAATCAAAATTTAACTCGGGTCGATCCTTTAACACCACATAATCCAAGGAAAATGTGGTGGAAGAAAATATTAATCGACAAGGCTGCGAGGGGGTTCATCGTAAATTATTTGCATACTTTAAATCATCCAATACACAAACACACATTTTCACAGAGAGCTTTGATTTTACACTTGGCTACGGTCTGAAGTTGCCAAATATAGCGTAAAAAGTACATTGCCTTTGAATATTGTTTCTTAGAGAACCACGCAGTTCTATTGTTCAGCTAGTGTATAAAACGATCCAATCATTGTGCACTTCCACAACAGTGAATCACACATCCACGCCTGGCACACCCCTTATTTACACGTGTTGCATCCCCAGGAGTACATCATGAGCATGTGTAATCCGATGGTTGAGGAAAAGATACCGTACTCAGCAGATCTTCACGAGCACTTGGTAGGCAAGGGCGGCAAGACGCACCGCTATCTGGAGAGCAACTCCAGGTAAAAACTCATTACTGTTAATGTGTTCCCAGCTGGGGATACTCCGACCACTAATGAGATAAGTGACAACTCATGTTGTTTGCGGGGGGGGGGACAGTACCTTCCAATCAGTCGTTCCAATTTACCTGTCAATTCTCATCATCCGAGACATGATGTTCATGAGGGAGGCGCGCTTGTAGTGGACATCATTGCTACTGATTTGTGCTAGATATTGCTGTGATTCTCTCCCCTCCTTATTTCGAACTCCCCGCAGCGCTGTCATAACGTTCAGTACAGCTTGTACCGGACCTAACGAGCATACTGCCCACGTGCGGGGAAGCAAAGAATCCGTGACGCACGCAACTAGCCTCATCAAGGATATCATCCGCAAAACAACGGTTTGTTTTCACCTGAAACTAAAACCTTGAGGTGTCCTAGAACCTAGAGTTCCCGACCTAGGATACTTGTGTCTGTGTGTTACGTGGAAATATATGCGGATTATTCGAGCAGATAATTCCCGGCCATGTAAAACAAGTTTCATATTTCTCCCCTGTCCCTCACACACACACACGCATACACACTCAGAAGCGACGACACAAGGAAAACCAGCCTCCCGGTAGTATGAAGGGCGAGGAGCTGGATAAGGAGCTGTTGCACGCTCTCAAAGCCGAGAATAACCTCCCCATGTGGGAAACATTGAAGGTGAAATCTCCTCCTCGTGTTACCCTGTTCGCCACAGCCCAGGCCCCAGTTACTGTTATCCTTGATATTGTTTCTTCCTCTCCTCCCCTCTCCTCCGCTCCCCTCTCCTCCCCCATCCTCCTCCATCCTCCTCTCCCCCATTCCCCCTCAACCTCCTCACTTCCCTTCTCCTCTCCTCACCACACCTCTCCTCACTTCCCCCCCCCATCCTCTCAGAGCCACACCTCTCCTCACCTCCCCTCCACCTCTCAGAGCCAGCCGGATGACGCTAAACGGAACTACCTGATCTCGCTACAGCGACGGAAAGTATCGTCACACCACAGCACGGAAAACAGTCCCAGTAGCTCGAGCGAGGGGGGATTGGAGGATGGGATCTCCTCAACTGCAGACCTCCTGGAGTACACCAAGAAACTCAACTTGTCTGAGGAGGACGCGAAAAAGGTGAGCACTTCGAGCACAGGAGAGAATTCGATATCGGTGAAAATGTAGGATTGTTTTCCTCGCCGATAGAAGTTCAATATCAAAGTGCGTTGGCAATACGTCGTCACACACACACACACATACACAGTTCACACACAGTTCACACACACACACACACACAAACAAAGGGATGTAACAATACCTGAATGCACACCATGCTAACACATCGAGCTCACACGAAATATTCACTGTAATTTCATAATGAAAAACAGAAAGTGACAAGAGGTAGGTTAATCAATTAAATGAGAAGCGTGTGCGCTTATAAATCACACTCATAATTAACTTTGTACTACTGCTGCGCAGCGTTATGTGTCAGATTTGTCTAGTTTGGTGTTTATACTGCCTAGAGTGTATTCATGATAGTCAGTTCAATGTAATCACTAGTACATTAGTCGTGCGCTACAGTTGACATGTGTTAGAAAAACACGATCTTTACCTCTGATTCTTCTGTATGTTCTCTGTATTGCAACATAGTATTGAAATATATATATGCGAGATTCAAAATGTAATAATTGCCATCTTCAGGTTCTAGACGAAGCTGCAAAGATGGGCTCTGGCTTCAGCAAGAATGACTTTGTGGCGAATATGCTACAGTTACAGCGCGACACGGACGTTCGGCGCGCAACCGAGACCGGGGCCGGATTGGGGGCTTCCAACCCTCTGAGTTAGTATAACCGAGAGCATACATCTCACACTCCATATCTCTTTCCCCATCTCCTATTCCATTGTCATTATCTCACATTGCCCGGGTTTTTCAAGCTGAGAACTCCACCACTTCTACTATGCATGGCGGGAATTCACCAATCCCACGTGACCCACATCAGTAAGAACGTTAAGAAGCGCGGCCCATAACATGTTAACATAGCTTGGTATTCTAACAATTAATCTATGATAGGTATTTGGTTCTGCTTACTAGAATACCCTAACTTCAAATTAAGTTCCCGTAACGTATCGAATTAACCTAATGTTCGGATCGTGACGATAGTTTGGATAATGAATTACTTTGCACGTTATGCAATACACCGGATTCTTCTACTAGCATCATATTATACAGGTTACAATGAATTTGCAGCTTGGGCGCCATCAAATTATCTTCCTTTGGAAAAATCCCACCTCAAACCAGTTCAACTTTGGCAATTATTGAGGTATTGGCCATTGGGGTATTCCTTGGAATATATTGTTCGAACTCAGGCGACCCTGTTACAAGCATATAAATCATAGTCAGTAAGACCACTCAGTGCACGGTGTCTCCCGATAAACCCCGATGAAATTACACTATTAAACTTTCTCGCTCGACTAATTGCACTCTATATCCAGTATTCCGAGCTCCTTCACTACTCTCACCCTCCCTCCAGCTTACTGTCCCTCCCCAGCTTACTCCCCCTACCGTGCTCTCCTCTGACTCCACACCCCCTTGGCCCTTGCCCCTCTCCCCAGACTCCTATCACCCTTGCCCCACTCCCCTGACTCCACTCCCCCTCAGTCTTAACCCCTCTGCCCCCAGGCGGAATATACCGATATGGACAGCAGGATTTCCACAGTTATCCTGGTCTGGTATCAGGATGCACACAGGACTTCAGACTAGAGCAACCCGGTTCCAGCTCGTCCACATTTGACAACCTCCCGACTGGGCTATGTGCCAGATCCATCATCCAGCAACAACAGCCAGCTGCCCCGACACTGGCACCTCCACACATTGACTCTCCACAACGTCTCGGTGATTTCTCCAGTGCCCCTGCTTCCACTCACAACTTCACTGGGAGTCGATACGACCCCTCAAACTCACTATCCCTGGACCAGATGTTGTACGGGGGAGGGGGCGGGGCGGCGCCCCTCTCCCACCCCGGCCTCCACACTAGTCTGAGAGACGATAACGAGGCACTTCTCTTCAAACTACTGCTGGAGCAGGAAAAGGAGGAACAAAGACAGCGGAGTGAGCGGCAGAGAAGCGAGAAGGTACACGAGCTCCTACTCCGACACTCGCAGCAGAGGTACCAGCAACAGCAACAGCTCGCCGCCCATCAGTTGAAACTCCAGCTCCAGAGAGAGCACATGTCGACCAAGGATTTGCTGTCGTTGTGCAAGCAGCACCAGCTACTCGGAGCCCAGGTATGTCCGTGTGCATGGACTATGGAGTTGTATTGCTACTCCTTCTGAAGTACATTGTACGATGTATAATGTGCAATGTACATCCTATGTAAATAGTGCTGATGTACATGATTGTCCATAATTATAATACTCAACTACATTCGTGTTTCAGGGTGGGCCGTCCAGTTCAAGCCTCTCTGGCTCAGTCATGCCCGGCTCCTCCATTGGCTACCCCTCTGCAGCTGTAGGGTCTTCCTCTACCCTGCCTGGAGCTAGTCTCTCTCAATCAAACATGGGCCCATTCGGAAATCCGTCCTTCGGAACCTCTGGAATTAGCCCTAGCGGGTTTGGCTCCAGTGGATTGGGTCTAGGATCCAGTGGAATAGGATCATGTGGTTTGGGTCCCAGTGGCTTGGCATCTAGCCGATTAGCTTCCGGAGGGCTGGGATCGGCTGGTCTGGGACCAAGTGGTCTGACCAGCAGTGGATTTGGGCCCAGTGGTCTGGGTAATACCGGCCTCGGCCAGAGTGGTATAGGGGCCACAGGATTAGGATCAAATGGATTGGGCAATACCGGGTTAGGTTCAAATGGTGCAAGCAGCTCATCAACTCCACAGATCGGATCAAGTATTCTCCCCTCAGGCCCCACAAACCCGAGTGGGGGAGGTGGGGGCCCCCTGTCCCCCTCGACCCCGGCTAACTACGACCTCTTCTCAAGCAGTAGTCTGTACAGGAGCGGGGGCTCGACCACTGACAACAAGTTGAGCCTGGATCTGTTGGAGAGTAGTGAACAAGTTGCAGACTTGATCAAACACCTCAATTTGTAGAGAAAGAGAGAGAGAGTGAGTGAGGGGATGTACATTGATGTATACACATGGTATACAATATGTACACTATACAATATACATAGTACATACACACACCCCTGCGTGTGTGTGTGTGTGATTGTCCACCCCTCTGTTTTGACACCGCTGTTATCGGAATTTCCACAAGAGAATATACATATATACACATGGACGTTTGGTCACAGGAGAGACTATAGAACTCTGTGAATAGGAAAGAGACGATTTATTAGCCCCGTGGTATGTATGTGTGTGTGTGTGTGCTAACCAAACGATAAACACGAAATGTAGTTCTACCTAAGTTACACAGTCAAGTGTATACACTATACAGTCTACATGATAATATACATACAACACAAAATATATATTGTACACCCCAAGCAAAATAACATATGATGCATTGTGATTTATATTAGGTTATCACAGTCACCTGTGTGTGTGGAGGGACGACAGTTTACTGGCCACAATAATGTTGGGAATGTGGGAACAGTTGATGACTAAGATGGACTAAGAAATGAAATATCGGACCTCGAGCATTGAACATATATTGCGCGGTTCTGGCACGGCTCTGCCAATCTGTCAGTGTTGTCAGATTGAGCGTCTCAACATTGTAGCTAAGCCTGGCTAACGAAGAAGCCAAATTTTATTTTTTAGATCTATATGATATAGAATGATACACACATATGTATATTCGTATGGATATTTTCGAATTTTGATCGGGAAAGTTCCATTTTATCAGAGATTCTATAAATATTAATAACTTGTGGCTCACAATCGTTTTCGATTGGTTCAATTGGAATCTCATTCTTTTATAAAAAGTTATGTTGATGTTATTTAAAACGTAATGAAAATACTGGAGCACAGTTAACTTTAATGGAACAGGTTTTGTTTTAAAAATGAAAGTTTTCTTCCTTTTTTGAGAAATAACGTTTTGTTCCTGACTAATTTCTCTCTGCTAAATTTGTATATGTTATGATTATTATATTGAGCTTCCAAATTTCTGAAAAAGAATGTAAATATATCTAATAAAGTTGTGAAATGGGCTAAGAGATCTTATACACTGACTCATCACGATTTATCATAAATTATTCCTCGTGTATTAGAATGTGCTAAACTGGGATGCACTCCATGGAATGAAACATGGCTCACAGATAATCAGTCAACCAAATCATCTCTGGGTTGAGGGTTAACTCTGCGTTTAGGACTAGATTTGTTTATTGAAAACAGTTTCGGAAAGTACTGGGTGAACGTAACGAGTGCGTCCTGGTTGAACATCTGATGGTGCTACCAAATGGAAAACATGATCATTAGATATAGACACAACTGAAATAGGTATCTATCAGATCTTAGCAGCTTAGATCTAACTATACTACGGAGTCTTATGTTATCGGGAAATGCACTGAAATTATGTACTATCGAGATCCGTACTATTTCATGATTTATGTACACGTTACATAACTGCATGCGTCACGCACCGCCCAAAGGCCAAATGTGTACTTTTCTTTTTCATGGAGAAAATGGCCGAATTGCATCAGCTGTAGGCGTCTTCCTGTCCTAAGTGGAAAAGTGCCTGACTTTTGGGGGCTTCTCACACTCTTGAGAGTAGCAGTTGTGTAATTCGATCAGAGCATCATCTGAGGTTAATTGTTATCGGAAATTGTTGCTGAGATCAAAATCACAGGTTATGATGTGAATTTGATCGGAGTTTTGATAAATACTCTAGGATAGGTAATGCTCGATTTAGCGTAAAAACTATTGGGTTGTAACAGGTGGATGCATGCAAATTTCCCGTAAAATCATTTTCATGATATGGACTTTTGGAGAAGGGGACAGTAAATTGGATACAATATTCAGTCATCTTAATGAATATCTATATTATAACCATCAAGACTAAATTTATTTTTATATATTTTACAAGTCTGCTTGTTGAGCTGCACACTGTTACCAAACGAAAAACAAAACACCCTAGCACACGCAAAGACTGTTTACCTCGGCATTGTGTGTGTGTGTTTGAGTTTCAAATGAAAATGATAAAACACTATGATGAGTACTATATCTCCGTCTGTTAACGCATCATTGGCTCCCCTGTCTTCTGCCGTGGCCCTCATGCCACGTTACTTCCTCAGTCAGTTCTCCCTGATGAACGGCCATGGCCGGAAGACAGGTCCTGCCCTCCCCCGCTATTCCCTTCTTTCATTTAATTTAGTTATATTTCTTAGACACATCGGGAATGGACCGATACACAAAATTAAAGGGTCGTTTCGCCAAGTTTATCGCCTTCATACAAAAACCATTTCCTCTTTTTTCGTAACATCGATTTTTAAGTTCAGAATGGAGGATGGCGGTGATAGATTTGGTATATGGCCAGTACATACATATATGCAGAAAATAACCTTCGAATAATAAAAGATTACACCGTGTTGATAATTTATTAAAACCGTATATTAATAGTGCTGTTTTCAACTGTTAAACAGCCGCATATAAAAAGCCTGAAATGGAGATTATTTTACCACTGATTTTGGCTCTACTTTTTGCCCTAAGATCAAGAGTCCTCTGTTATATTAGCGCATATTGAATTTTTGGACGGCTTCAGTAATATTAACCCTCTGATGTTATGATTGCTTATTGAAACAGGAACTCTTAACCCGAAATTGCACTGGTGGTTTGCGGAAAATATGTACAACTTGGAGCATGTTTTGAACCATAAACATTTGTGTTCTTTTCAGCTTATGGTTTCGTAGGAGCCAAGCTTATGAGCAGTGTCACAGTGTTTAATCTCTTTCTTTGATTTGAACGCTATCTGCTCGAAGTGCAATCGGTTAAAAATTACAATTTTCATTCGATTTTTAAAATACTATAAAGATAGTCGTGGTATCTGAGTTGTATACACAAAATTTGCATAATTGCCATGTATCGCGATATCATCTTAGTAAAAGGGTCTTCTCCAATCACCCGTTTTCCATGCTGACAAAGTAGTGGTGATTACAACTTGAATGGGCGCGCGTGAAACACGCGCGCACGTTAATTCGATATGGCGTGGTATTATCAATTGATTGTAGGTGTTCATGGCTTGTGGCTTTTGCTTCGCCATGTAATTTTCAGTAAGTTTGCCTGGCGATACTGTACTATACGCGGCTTGCGTCAAAGAGCCATGTAAGATTTTATCTGACCTCTGTTTCTCGCGCGCCGCGCCTCCGATCAAGGCGCGCGCGCGAAAAACAGAGGTCAGCGAGACTATGGCATAGGGAGCTGAGTATGTTGTCAGATTTTATTTGACCTCGGTTCCTCGCGCGCTCGTATTTGATGAATGCGCGCGAGAAACCTTCATCGATTATTACTAGAAAGAAAGGCTTTGAAATTGAGGGGGTACCTGAGTTCAGAGTTGTATGCATGTTTTTATGCTGTTTACAGCTATCGTAAACTTGATTTTGTTAACTATCTGACAATTACAGTGATGCTTGTATACTATAATATTTATCTAATCTTATCTATCTATTGTTCCTATTCACTATCATTTATCATATATGCACATTTTCTTCCTATATGTTTGATGCTTTAATACCATTGGTTGATATAAGTAACAGTGGTTATGCAATAAGTCATTAGATTTGTCAAATTATTACCGTTTACCATTCCATGTGAATTCTTTTTCATTATGTGGTTCATGATAGTTTGACCATGAATCCTGGTTTATTTTGTTGCATTTGTTATGAGCATTCCCAGAAATTCATGACTCTTGATCTATTTGCAATTCACCCACATGCTCCAACACAATCCCTTCTGGTTTAGCAAATTTCCGGATCAAAACGAAAAACTTCTTAACAAATATTCTACATTTTTAATGATAGTACTAACACATAGGCTCAAGGATGGCAACATTTCAAGACTTCATTTTTGAAAATGAAGAACGAGATGGAATTCGTTTCAGCTGGAATGTGTGGCCCTCAAATCGCCTTGAAGCAACTCGAATGGTTATTCTTTCAGATAAACTTGATTCCTACAATTCCGGATATTTCTTGAATCTTAAAAATTTCTACAAATAAAATCACAGGTTGTTCCCCTTGGCTGTACTTACACTCCAATCAAGGAAAGACTAGACCTTCCTGAACTCTGCTATGAGCCTGTACTCTGTACAAGAGCATCTTGCAAAGCTGTTCTCAATCCACTGTGGTATGTTGAAATTGTATTTGATAGAAACACATTTTGATTCTGAGAGAGGTGGCAAATGAAAGACTTGAGATTTTGGTGGAAATATCATGTTAATAATACACACACCAAACAAAACCCAACTGGGGTTTGACAATTGTGTTGTTTCAACCTAACTGTACCCAACTGTCAAATATCTTAAATTTGATTGTGATAAGTAGTGTTGATAAGTTTGACACAATGGATAAATATAGCATTTATCCCAGCCAAGTTGACTACAGAGCCAAGTTATGGGTTTGCAATTTTTGTCTCCAGAGAAATCAGTTCCCACAGCATTACCATGGAATAACTGAGCAACACCAGCCTGCTGAACTTATTCCAAACTTCAGGTTTCTATTAAGATCTAAGAAATTGTCATAGATATAGATAGAATTTTTCTGTTATATGTGGAGAGTCATATGTGGAGTGTTATATGTGGAGTGATTTCTGCCAATCTGCCCAACAATTAACTCACTATAGCAACCCTCCCCAGCACTATTGAATACACAGTTAACCGCGGAAGCCCATCACCCCTCATCTTCCTGTTTGTTGTGGATACCTGTGTTGAGGAGGAGGACTTGCAGGCACTCAAGGTGAGAAAACTTAGTGATATTATGGAGCATAGTCCCTGTAACCATGGTAATCAGCAGTTATCCGACTATCAGTGATGCAATCATACAGTTGAGCTGTTCTAACCTCTGATGATGACACTGGTCATTGCTCAGGAAACACTGCAAATGTCACTTTCTCTTATTCCACAAAATGCCATGGTGGGTCTCATCTCTTTCGGGAAAATGGTTCTGGTTCACGAGCTGGAGTGTGAGGGGATAAGTAAAGCGTTTGTCTTCCGGGGTAACAAGGAGCTATCTGGGAAACAGATACAAGACTTCCTCAATTTGACACCAGGAGCTCATGCTGCGAATGCCGCAAACAAGTTAGTTCGAAACGATTTTAATCGAACTGTAGCATCTACAGCGTTCTGCATGTCGAATATTTTGAAATACAGGTTTTTATTGTTCTTTGTGACCTTCACCGATCACCAGGTTCCTGCAGCCTCTCTCAAAGTGTGATATGAGCATCAGTGATCTGATTGAGGAACTACAGCCTGATCCGTGGCCAGTTCCCACTGGTAAGCGACCTCTGAGATCTGTGGGCGTGGCTCTCTCCATAGCTGTGGGTCTCCTGGAGTCTGTGTACCCTAACTGTGGGAGTAGGATTATGTTGTTCTTGGGTGGCCCAGCTACTCAGGTGTGTATGCTCCTCTCTGTGTACAGTAATGAAGTTGTGTGCTTCGCTGTTCTCTGTGGATTACAATGATAAGACATGGTTGACAATGCCAGTTCATCTCTTACTGTCTCGTGTCTCCTCATTCAACTCTCTCCTCCAGGGCCCCGGCATGGTGGTTGGCGAGGACCTCAAGGAAGCTATCCGGTCCCATCACGACATTGACAAGGGAGATGCGCCCTATCTGAAGAAAGCTGCTCGGTATTACGAGGGTCTGGCTCAACGAGCTGCAAAGAACGGTCACACAGTGGATATTTTCTCTGCTGCCCTTCACCAGACAGGACTACATGAGATGCGACATTTAACATTGCTCACTGGGTAAGTGGAGAAAGAGAGTGGGGGTGGGATGGTTGGGGGTGATCAGGGGTGAAAGAATTGAGGGTGGTGAGGAGTGGGAGAATTGAGGGTGGTTAGTGACTGAGGGCCAAGGTGTAAGATGAGTTAGCTGTGAAGAGATGTAAGTGTCCCAAGTGTGGAGTGACTGCGTGGATGAAGAGTCAGAAGAGCGAAGAAGGAGGACGAGATGAGTGAGGTTAGAGGGTCAGATAGACTAATTTGGTGGTGAGAGTGAGTAGAACTACTGAGTATGACACCACTCCTCTTTTCTTGACACCACCCTCTTTCTCTCCCACAGTGGTCATATGGTTCTAGCCGATGCGTTCGCTACCACACTCTTCAAGCAGTCATACCAAATGTTGTTTGCCAAGAATGATAAAGGAGAGCATAAGATGGGTTTCAATGTGAACTTGGAGGTAAAAACAACAAGAGAACTGAAGGTTTCTGGTGTTCTGGGACCTGTACTGTCGCTGCAGAAGAAGGGACCAAATGTGTCCGATACGGTAATTGCCTTTAACAATATGTTTCAACGGCCAGTTAGAACCTACTAAACCTAATCAGTCTAATGAACCTAACCAATCATTATATGCTGTAGACAACTGACAACACATTGATCGCAGGAGATTGGTATTGGTGGAACTAACCAGTGGCAGCTCTGCTCCGCTGACACCACCACAACAGTGGCCGTGTTTTTCGAGGTGTCAAGCCAGCAGTCAGCGCCTGCTGCTGGGGGTAGGGGTGCTGTACAGTTCATCTCACAGTATCAGCATAGCAACGGGACTAAGAGGATACGGGTCACTACTCTTGCACGACAGTGAGTAGGGGGACGTAGAGTTTTGCTGAGCAGAACTACAATAACATCCTGATACCAGTTGCCCACGCACATTCGTACTCCCTCACGACTATAATTCTCGACTACATACATTTCGGACAAATATTCCAGACCACGTACTCAATACTCACACAGCCTCCCTCACCCACAGGCCACAAATCTTGATACCACTATGCCTCACACACCCCTAACCCCCTTCTCCCCCTCTCAGCTGGGCTGATCCGGTGGCTAACATCCAGCATGTGGCTGCCGGCTTTGATCAGGAAGTCAGTGCGGCGTTGATGGCAAGAATTGCCGTAAACCGTAACGAAACTGATAATGACGGTCCTGATGTGCTACGTTGGCTCGACAGAATGCTCATTAGGCTGTGTCAGAAGTTTGGCGAATTCGCTAAGGAGGATCCTAACTCGTTCAAGTTCCCGGACAACTTCACTCTCTATCCTCAGGTACCTGTGATTGTTCAATGAGAATGTATGAAATACTATAATTCGAAAGTTGGTTTAACATTAATTGTTGACTTCTTAAAATTCTGCAATTCTTTCAGTTCATGTTCCACTTACGAAGATCAAACTTCTTGCAAGTTTTCAATAACAGTCCTGACGAAACAGCATACTACAGGTACACATTCTCTTCATATCAATCCATGGACCAAATTCTGTGCGTCGCCAATAATTGCGCAAGTTTGTGACACAAATGTGCATTCCTCAAACTTTGCGTATGGCGCGGCGACAAACCCATGATTTACTGCTCGGCGTTTTCGTGTCGCGCCGCGCGCTTTCTGCTAAAATCGGAAAATTGTGTGCCACGTCCACCAGTCGTGACGTCACGGTGACGTTAACAAGTTTTTAAGATTTCATTGTATGCAAAATTATCGGGAACAAGTGTTTATCAGTTCCGTCAAGCATTACGTATTAGATAAGCCCTTTCTCAATGGATAACCAATTGCTTGTCAAGCATCAAGCGGAAATGCCATAATCGATATCATCATTTCAGACACAAGTTGATGAAGGAAGATGTCAGTAATTCGATGGTCATGGTTCAGCCATATCTCTACTCCTATTCCTTCAGTGGACCTCCTGAGGTGAGTGTTTCCATTGAACAGGCTATTGGGAAAATATCACATTCCGAAATAAAGATGGGGAAGAACAAATTCCTTCTCTATTTCTGCAAATAATCACTCCTTCCCTCCTTCAGTAATGGCACTAAAGCCCTCACTATTTCAGCCCGTACTGCTGGATTCTGTTAGCATCGTACCAGACCGCATACTGCTGATGGACACATTCTTCCACATCGTTATTTACCATGGTGACACCATTGCTAAGTGGATAGAGAAGAAATACCATGAGGACCCTAACCATGAGAACTTCAGGCAGCTACTCCAGGTTTTCTAGGATAATTTGGCTTGTAATCTAAACCCTAAACCCGGTAACAGGAACCTGTGGGTTCTGGGTTTTGGAAATGCGTTCTAATAGCATATTTTGTCCCAGGCACCGATAGATGATGCGCAGGAAATCCTAGCTACACGTTTCCCCATGCCTAGATATGTGAATTGTTGTCATGGTGACAGTCAGTCTAGGTTCCTATTCGCTAAGGTATACCCCCACACACATTGACATTCTGAGGAAAAAAACTCGGGATCATTAATCAGAAATGGTATTCAAACACTCAGTGAATAAAAATCTTTGAAATTGATCCATCTCTCTCTCTCTAATCTCACCCCCCTCCTCCCCTCTCTGCAGGTAAACCCAAGTCAAACACACAACACAATGTACGGTTACTCGCAAGAAGGGGCTGGTGCTAGTGTCCTCACCGAGGATGTCAGTCTCCAAGTTTTCATGGACCATCTCAAGAAACTTGCAGTCGCAAGCACTTCCTAATGTGCTTGCTGAGAGTGACTATTATCGATACTTTAGATTTAGGATCTAGCAAATTATATAATGCATTCTTTAAACTGTATTCCTACCACGTATGATATAGCCATGGTGTAAAGTAGTGTTTCAACGAAACTATTCTGTACAAATTAATGAAATAATGAATATCGATTTTAATCACCGACTCCAAAATTTGCAAAATGATGTGATAAGCGTGTCCAACTGTTTAGAATTTAAGATTTGAATTTCTAACAATAGAGTAGAGTTTTTTGCTGTTTTTCACCAAATTTCAAGAAGGATATGATAATATTATTGTATCAGGTATTTAGTTTTGACTTTATTTCTCTCATGAGTGCCCGTCATGCCTCGGTTTTGGGCTAATTCTTGCTTTTTTCATTATTCAGTGTTGACTGATGATGCGTGGTAACTGTGTTAATTGTTTTGATTACTTGATTTCTCCCTTGGCACACCCTTGTTTGATTATTTTGGTACGATGTACCCCAAAGAATCGACCTTATCTCATAGATTATTTAAATTCGTGGTTTAAATCTTGCATTCGTGATCTCAGCTCTCACTATTTTAGGAGGAATGACAGATAGACATGAGGTACAAGACGTGCAGGATTCGCAGATCCGTCATTGGGGAGCAATGATTTGGGGCTAGACAGTGAACAGTTATAGACGAATGTGGCAGTTATATCAGACAAGCAGAGTCCAAGGACCAAGGATCAGCCAGTACTGACCAATGTGAGGGAGCCATTGTTCTGCTGTGTCCACACAAGGTGGGAGTCATGATCTGTACGTACACTCCCACACATCCTGAGTAATTCTTACACTCCTACACACATATACTCACACACACAGTACACACACACACACACACACACACANCTTACCAACTATAAATTATCAGTTATAAAACACCTACGTCTTACATCGGGTATGCTTACACACTCACACACAGACACAGTACACACACACACTCACACACACACGCACACACACACGCACATGGAAATTGCGCTCACACTTACCAACTATAAATTATCAGTTATACAACACCTACATCTTACATCTGGTACGTTTACACACTCACTAAATCACTCACTAAACACTCACAGAATCACCTAAACTCGCGCAAAATCGATCTCAACCCGAATTTCGAGGACTTTTATGAAGTAGATGAGGAAAATCCCTACAAATCATGGGAAGGTGAGGAAGCTTGATAAATTATTCAACTCCATAATCATAACGATACCTGTGATGCATATTGCATGAGCACACTGCCATGGTGTGCACACTGCACATGTATATTGCATGAGCACATCGGGATAGTGTGCAATGTGCATTGCGTGCACACGCGTCTTGTTGGTTCCTAGAGGCATATCCCCAGTGTTGTGACCCTTCATCAGTGTCGATAGAGCAACGGCTTGGGCAGGCTCATAGTCATTCCTTGAAACTTGATCCTTTAGTACTCATGTGTACCTATACACATGTACATACATTGTGTGTGTGTGTGTGTGTATCTGTGTGTGTATCTGTGATGATAGTAACACACGTAACTTAACCTTATCTTATTGTGCTAATAGCACAATGTACTTGTTTTGTTCAGCATAAAAGTGAGAATTCACTCCCCTTCTTCAGATTGTGTTGCTTAAAATATTCGCGTTAAGATTATGCTGATATTTCCATGGCACTCGATTTCCGAAGATAACTCTATTTCCGATAATAACAAAATATCTCCATCATAATCCATACCTTCAATTCATTGATAATAGAGCTCTCCAATTATATCTTTGCATCTGGCGATAATCTATACACATTGTATCAGCTGTTCCTAATCAACTGATGCTAAATGATAAGAAGTATTGAAGTAATGATAAGACTATATTTACTCCTATATTCCGTCAAAAAATGTGCGTGTTGACGTTGTTAAATAAGTGCTATAAATCATTCGTCTATACATGTGACACACTACACATTCCACTACAAAATGCTGTTGTATACACAGTTCCCTTGGCGTCAATTTTTGCACTTAATCTGATCTACATTTCCGATGTATGAAGGCTTCAATTCCTTATGAAAATATTGCTTTCGTTCTTGCAGTCCCTTCTTTCGTTTAACTTAATTATTGTAGTACTTCTTTCTATCTCGGCTTGTTTTAAAATTTCGTGACTTTCGTATCTTTTCATATCATGATTAATCGAACTGACTTTGAAAAATTGATCCTCCGTTGATATGAACTCATGACGTAATGCACCCCCTGATAACGTAATGCAGCCCCTGATCACGGGACTCAGCTGACCACGTGACTGATGTTTGACCTCAGTAAAAACTCCTCATCTCGTGGAGACAGTGGCAGGGAGACGGCGGAGGAGGCCGGGGCATCCCAACTCAAGAGATGTATCATGTCAATCAGAATGCAGGTTATATTCAAACTCTCAGTCACAGATTTTATTTGTCAACATCGTCATTTATGGTTGGAATTTATCCATTTTATCCCCATATTTTTGCTCGAATTCCCAACAATCCCCCCTCAATTCTGGAGACGATTATCCCCCCATCTCAGTCCTGTTCTCCCGTTTCAGATACTCTTCATCTTTGTGTACGTGTTCTTGGCTCTCTGCATTAGCTCCATGTACCAATACTTCCACAATGTTCCTGCCTCCATCAGATACTCGTGAACATAGCGGTAAAATAGACAAGAGATATGATGGGTTCCGCTCGTCTACTGAGCAATTCTACTGAGCAATTCTGTTGAGCAATTCTACTGAGCAATTCTACTGAGCAAGACGAGATCAATAAGGGATAACGTTCACTGTGTTCACTGTAAGACTTATTCAAGAGAGCTGATATAGGGTTGTCACTACTCCTTATTTCTCGATAAGTCCAGGATGCAGTTGTTGTAACCGTGCAGTGAATCGTAAGAGTACCCACAGGGGTCGCCATCACGACTATGCTGGTCTCTCCTGATCTCACCACACAATGTGGAGATATGCTGACTCCAATGCTGATGTGGAAATTATGAAGGCTGGTCACAGGGGTGGAGCTACACTGCAACTGATCGCTAGACCACACTTCGATGGGACCACCTCTACATGATTTTAGATACTTTTCATATGCAGATTACAGATAGAAGGAGGAACTAGCCCATATCGCTACGGTCTGATACAGAATGATGGTACTATACGGTGTGTATAGGGGAGGCTAAACGTTATCGGTGCTGAAGACAGGTAATCACTGTCTATCTTGGAACATGCACCAAACCAACGATGCGCTATTGCGCTGTCGTGCAAGGATTCGTGGACTATCATTCTTTGCTTCAACTTCAATTTGCAGGTTCTTGGATGGGAAAATTTTAATTTGGGATTGAATTAGTTATTCAACATCTATAAAAACGTTTCCATTTTTCATTGATTGATGTCTTGTTCTATCTTATCTTCCTTGGCCGATTTGAAACCCAGTGTGACACAATACACTGACAGATAACACAATACACTGACAGCTGTATACACTGTCAGCCTGTCAGTGTATACACTGACAGCTGTATACACTGTCAGCTGTATACACTGTCAGCTGTATACACTGTCAATGTACTAATTTCCCTCCTTTGATAATTACCAGATCATCAAACGAAGATATTATCCCTCTCTCTTTGATACCATTGATGAGAATTAATGACGGCAGCAACATTCTGTAATAGGTCACGCTGTAATAGGACCGTGACCGAATCTGGATGCCGGAACACGGTAATTCCCGTGATCTACGGACATATTGTCGCATCTATTATCTACTGTACACTCCACTTCTATACTTCTCCGTTATACGTTTCTGTGGAACTGGAAGGACTGTGTTCGGTAGCTATTATTACAGCGCGTGTTTTGTGATCAAATCCGGGTCCAAGATACAGATTTTGAGTTATTCACAGGAATTCTTAATTTCGTTCCTATCGGCTATCATAATTCGTCTATAGTTCCATGATCCGTGTTTTCTTCAGAAAATCCCTGCTTGTGATACTATCATGCAGACTGCAGAGTTATTTGGGAGGGTTCATTGTTTGTTCATGAATAGGAATTTCTTACGGTACATCACTCCTTGCTACCAAAACAAATGCCGTTGATTGGATGTTTGAATTCTTCTGTGCTAAGTTGTTAGGATCATGTGTTAGGAATTGTAGGATCATGTGTGTGGAATCCGTGACCTGATAGCACTTCAGGATGTGATCTGACCCAATCAAGGCTAAGAGAGTTATGAGATCCCAATCACACTTAGCTCTCAGTGTAACCACTATCTGACCACACCTCACCCCAGAATCACTTGATCAGAATACCGAGCTCACATGATGTTCTCAAAAATCACATGACCACTTAGTATAAAACCCGTGATATGACCTGTGACGTCATCACTTCGTCACCTCACGAAAGCAACTGGAGTTCTCACTGTAACCATGACAACAACGAAAATCCCTACTCCCACCACTAGCACAACGCTACCCAGAGGTCTGAGAGTTGAGAGAGTGCTTGGTGCAGGTGGATTTGGTCGTGTTTACCTGGCTACTCACGAGAAGACACTGAAACAGTTTGTTGTGAAGGTGTTCAAAGACTCGCCCACCCTCCGTATGGTTCCACACCACGGAACACAGATACCACTTGAGATAGCCCTGCTCAAGTACCTGAACCACCCTAACATCGTGAGGTATACCACTCATTTCCACGACCAGGGGTTCTGGTACCTCCTCATGAGCTACCAGCCTGGCTACCTGGACCTCTACACCGTCAGCAGAAAGTACTCTCTCGACAACAAGAGAATTGTTGGTATCTGCACTCAGCTCTACTCAGCTCTGGATTACTGCCTGAAGAATAACGTGGACCACGCTGATATCAAAGAAGAGAACATCCTATACCACCCCAAAACTGGTCACGTGATGCTAATTGATTTCGGGTGTGCTGTCCTGCTGTCCGCAACGTCCAGTACGTCCTACACCTCTCTTCACGGTACTGCGGTGTGCTTGCCACCTGAAGCATTCACCGCGCCCTCCTATTACCCTCTACAATGCAATGTTTGGATGTTTGGCGGTGTGGTGTATGGGTGTGCTACCGGTACTTCCCCCTTTGCCGATACTACCGATATCCTCGTGAAGAGAGTGAGAGTGTCGCCCGGTAACAGAACGTTGCTACGCAACAACACTCTGGCAGACGTTGTGGAGATGTGCATGGAACCGGATAGAAATGTCAGGATCTCGTGGTCTGAACTCGGTAGAAAGTTGGCGGAGGGATTGTGAAATGGACGCGTGCGTGTGTGTGTGTGTGTGTGTGTGTGTGTG
>CAMPET010000067.1:45754-69682 GCA_946803715.1 Beroe ovata | reverse complement strand
GGTTGTGTGTGTGTGTGTGTGTTGAGTGGTTGTAAAATGTATAATGTACATCATATATTTGGAAATCCAATCCTCAATTATCATTTTATCATCGCTTATTCCTGTGCACTTATCCTTGTATTCTACATACTATGACATATTATGTTATCCCAATTCAGGTTGTTTGTGGTCCGGACAACAAGTTGATATCGGCGTCTGAGCCCGCCAAGTGCGAATACGAGTATGTATTCGCAACCCCAGCTGCTTGTACAAAAGTTCAAGATGAAACCGAAATTCACGATGAATTGTGATCTGCCAGGCTGAACTTCAACAATCAGGATTCACATGTTGTACCGGACATTTTGTGAGATAGTTGCTATAAAATTGTGATCCGTGGCACAGTCTCAATTTAAAAAGTTATTTTACGTCGTCCGCGACGACTTTCAAATAGAATGGGTCTACATTTTCATAACTCCTTGCGCGGCTTTTTAGGCCGCGCGTCATTTGAATGATGTGGCAGAGGGCTGTCCAAACGCCTCGGTGACCGCGAGGCCATTTGTGTTTGATAACTATACTTGTAATTTGTTTTTGATATTAATTTATATTTATCATGAATTCATGTGTCTCTTTTGTCCTCATTCAACTGTAATATTTCTAGTAATGAATTGATTCAGAAGGAGTAACTGCGATATTGGATATGTATAAATGAATATGCGTCAACAAAAATACGACTCATAAATCCGTCCCAAAAGATAAATTGGAATTTTTAAAAATCTTACTTCATAACTCATTAACAACTATAATTAATATATCGTTGTAAAAGAAAACAACTTGTCGTACACTACAGCAAACAGAGTTTACATCGAGTTGAAAATAGCGGCAACAGCGACCATGACACCAGCCATGATGTGAGAAGCAGAGTTGTTACAATTCTCAGTTGTACAATCATCGCAGAAGCCGCCAGCTTTCTGATCTGCATCACAATCTCCACAGGTTGTGGCCGACGAGTACTCGTCTGCACCAACAGAAACTGACGCCGGCCTGCAATTGTGATACAGTTAAATCATAAAATAAAGTAAAAATACTGTATTCAATATTCATCTCAAACTACTGTATTCAATTATATTCTTCGAGAAAACAACACGATACGTCGTATGACACGTCAACATATGACACGTCAACAGGAGACAGGAGACAGGACGCATTGTGGAGTCTCAAGATGGAATTATGCAGAGTAGAAGACACAACTCAAGAGAAAGGTTGCCGTTGCTCGAATCAGCTCATTTTTTTCCAGAGAGGACAACATAATTAATCAAAGAATTAATGTATCAGAAATGAGCTTCAGTTCACTTTATTACAGTTGTAGCACGTTCCCATGGCAACACTCAGTCTCGTTCAAAATCAGTACGTGCAACAATCTATATCGTGACGTACAAAAACTGTAAAACCAACAACAAAATTAAAATAAGGGACTAGAAAACCCGCCCAGAGTGCGAGTACTGGATATCAAATCATTGGTTTAGGTTATAAGATTGCCGATTGCTTAGACTTGTGTGCAGAAACCGAAATCCACCGCTTACCCACCTCAAAACGAATCACAAAACCAGCGAACCAACTCAGAAATGAAAATAAATGCGCGCACTCGCCTGCTGCACTGGTAACCATAGCAAAACGAACTTTCACTTATAATCTGCACGTGCATTTCGTGACGTAGATACATCATACAACAGGATACAAACAGAATTTGTGAATTTGTAATATAGAAAAAAACCGTCTTCATCATCATGAAATGATATGCATACCTTAATTCCGGGACCAATCGAAATTAGTCAGGCAACGATAAAAACGACGCAATTCTGAAGCTGAATTTTTAGGAGAAATTGTAATCGTTGTCCACAATGATCGAAACGCAAACATAATATATTCAATCAGAATCAACCAGTCTTGATTCTCACCGGTGCAGCCATTTTTCTGAAAATTGAACCTCCAATGTGAATTAAAGTTTAAACTCGATTATATTTAAAATCGTGAGGCCCCATCAGCATATCATTAGGATCCGATTTGAGGAAAAATCCATTGTACGGTCCCAGTGCATCAAATAAAGCCTAATGAGTACATGACCTACATGACAATGTCATATATAGGTCATGAAGTCATTAGGCTTTATTTGATGCGCTCGGGAGAGGTAATCACTAATGTCATTGACATTGGTGATGAGCTCCCCCGATTTTTACCGTTGCCCATTCATGCGAAAAATCGTCGTTGCCTTTCTTCGGTGCTGTATTTTTAGTACGGAGTAATTTATCATCACTACAAAATAGGAATGTTTCGGGCTTCCTGGTCCAAGTCCGGGTAAATCCCTCACTTTTATGAGTTTGTCCCCTATTCAGTACTTTATCATGATCTCACTGAGGAAAACAATTGAAGAGTTTTGGGGCGGGATCAACATATATTTTTGATTTTTTGTTTTTTTTCAAAAATCTACTTCTACTTTAACAAAAAAACAATGAAAAACAAAAGATATTACCGCCATTTATAAGAAATGGTCGTGATAGCTTCAATGAACATCATGATATAAATTCTATTTATCGACGCTTGAAACAAAATTTTTGGTGTTTCATCCTTAATAAAGGTAGATTGTAGAAGATGTTGACAACATAGCCTGAGTAAACGCAATAATTCTGAGTTATCAGACCCATATCTATGCAATATTGCATCTGATGCATTTCTATTTTCTAACGATAATGCATTTCTAACGATAAAAAACTGTTTCGAGTAGCTTCTGCAATAGTCTTATGCTGGTAGTCAACATCTCCACCACGGCTATAATTGTAATGAAATGAAAGCTGTTACACTGGAATCACGATGTGGATTGGGACCCATTCTTGTCATAAAATTTAACATAATAACGTAGCCCTCAGAAAGTCAGATTATCGTCCTGTTGTACTATTTGTATCAATATAGGTAGTGTTGTTAAATGTTAAGTTTAATTTGTCTTTGATTTTTGATTTTTTCGTCTTTTTTGTTTTATTTGTTTACTGGATTTTGGATTTTTCAAAATTTTTCTTCATGTTGTTTTATTTCTTTTTTCAAAAATATATTTCTACCTTAATAACAAAAAACAAGAAAAAAAGAATAATTGTATTGACCCCTCCAGTTTTTCATGAACTTCTAGTTCTAATGCATGTTTGCTGATCGCTGACTGATGCAGACTGTAGGTCTGTCCACTTCTCAAGCAAAACACTTGGCTAGGGCTCCAACAAATATCACGCCTGTTTTGTCTCAATGTATCACGCCGTAGCCAATACCACGCACCATAACCACATCGAAAAAAAACACATGCACAATGCACATAACCATATCGAAAAAACACATGATCTAAATAATCCAGCAGGAAAAGGTTTTTGAATTTTTGCAACCATGTCACTGTCATGACAGTGCTGTGATCATAATATGTAAACGCGGTGATGTGGTCAATCCTTTATCATGTGATATTGTGGTCCTCCCACATGTATGGAAATGGCGAAGGAAGGCTGATCAGTGAAGGTACTGCCACTACCTACCTTATACAGGGTGTGTCAAAAAAGTGGAAAAATATGGACGTTAATTACTTTTGTCCACTTTTCTTTGACACACCCTGTACTATACTTAAAATACCCACTACTGGTGTGGGTAGTGGGTAGCCGGTAGTATGTATTATGTGAGAATACGTGTCAATTATTGGTATACTGGCATATCTGCGATTGAACTTAACTTATTGAAGTAGTGTCTGTAAGAAAACTGACAGCATACCTATTCTATCTGTGTATCATCCTAGGCTGGAAACCTGTGAAAATTGGTGTTGTGAACACGTGTGATTGTATCCTGATGAGAGATGTCCTGGAGATTCGCACTAAGAGCACAGAGTCTGCTGAGCCTCAGATGATATCTATATGGTTCCAGTCTAATCAAATCAAATCAAAATGGCCGTTTTTCGACATTTACCTGTCATCGGAACAGTATCATTTTGATTGTGCGCACGAAGCTCTAAAACCAGCACTCATGGGAAATGATTGCAGTGACAGTGGAAGCATTTTCTCATTCAAGAAGACGACCAGCTATTTGGAAGTGAGATGCAACGGCGAGCTGTTTTTTATCCAGCCATTTGAAAAACTGGGTAAAAAATGTCGCAAACATTGGAGCTACCGCTTAGGTGCATTCAAAATAGATGGTAGTGATAACGCCAGTGAATCGTTCAAATACAGAGCAAAAGCAGGTATAGCAGAGAATCCTATCTTTATCAATAGTATCTTAATCTAGCAGGATTGGAATATTCCTTTAGTTTAAATACGTGTTCATATTCTACTTGATACGTTCCAAAATGATAATAGACGAATGTTTTTGATGGGATGATTTGTGCCAGTGTAGGGTTAAGGATTTCAACTGGGGGGTCCAAACTACTTTTGGTTCTCATTATCTAGGTATTGGTAATGGCATCATTTAGGTTCAATTTTGAACCGCGACTCTGATCACGACTCTGATCACCGACTGATAAAGAATCGCCTTAACCCAGATATGTCAAATAACATGGTATATACTGCAGTTTAGTATAAGTAGGAACAAGGAGATCAAATCGAAAAATCAGAAGACGCATGCCTTAGGATAACTCGTGGCGTGGTGCGATGCCGGGAATCAAGTTATGTGAATCTGTGATCTGCTTTGCGCGAAAATACTGTTTCGTACCTTTTTAATAAATAAAGGTTGTATTGAAGCGAAACTAAATTTCAAACCGAACACTTTAAGTGTCACAAACACGATACAAAGTACAAACATCCCTATTATAATTTGGCATTCTCTCTTTTATTATTATTATTTTTTCTGTGCGTATTTGAGTACTGCGTGTTGCTATGGTAGTGTATGAGTTGCACGTGCAAAAAGAAGTAGCCTGTAGGCTCATTTCTTATGGTGCTGTTTTGATTATGTTGCTCTCCGCCTGTTGATAAGAGAGACAAGAGTTGCACGTGCAGTTTGATGCGCGCGCAATTACAGTCAGATCTCTCGAATTTTGTTTCTGTTTTGTACTTAAACATCGACCACACGGCACACACACACACACACTAGATGACGTGTTGCAGTTATGCAGTGATTGTTCTTGATCTGGAATGAGGAATCTGGATTTAAGCTACTACGTCCAACATCTTCACAATACATTTAGTTATTCGTTTCACTATCTGATGCGTTGATGTTTATCGTGACTACTTGAGTACTTGACGGGCTCCCTAGTCTATATTATAATTTGGTTGTTTGTTTGTCTTTATTTATTTATTTCTGTATGTCCGTCACGAAATGCACGTGCTGATTTTGAAGTTAAAGTGCGCGTTGCCATGGATACGTGCTACTACTGTAATAGTGAAGTGGGAGCTCATTTCTGATGATGGTGCTTTGATTACGTTTTTGTTTTTTTGATGGGATGAATGCAAGTATGTTTTGATTCGAGCAACGGTAAAATCTCTCTTGAGTTGTTGCTTCTGCTCTGCAGTTATTCTTTTCGACTCATGGTGAAATACGATGTTATTTTCGATAACAATACACTATGCAAATTGAAACGATTAACGAAAGTCGGACAACCGGCCAAGCACCATTTTCTGTGCTTATTCGAAGAAATGGCCGAACGAATTGTGATCAAGTGCTCCTTCATAAAATCATTGGTTCAAATTAGTACGTTGGATTTTGNCCACCCCCCCCCCCACCCACACCCCAAGCACAACACAACCATCTCAAAACACATCCCTATATATTCTCATCCATAGCAATACACATCCATAGCAATACACTTCCCTAGCAATACATATCCCTAGCAATACACATCCCTAGCAATACACATCCCTAGCAATACACATCCCTAGCGATATACATCCCTAGCAATACACGCACACTTTTACTACCTGAATCACAATCCTCGCATGTTGCAGACTGTCCGACATTGCATCCTCCACAGGCGAATTCAACATCGGAATACCCGCTGTAAGTTGTCCACTTCGGCTGAAAGTAAGTGTTACGTGAGTTCGTTCAGATATCAAGGACTTGCATCAAAGAAAGAACATGATCACGATTATAGATTGAAAAGCTAGGTATGCGCTACACATCATGGAAATAAGGTATGCAGAATTCAGATCACCAATCAAGATTGATTAGTTCGGGGAAGATCTCACCGAACTACACTTATCAGTGTTGCCGCCATCACAAGGTGTCTCTGTTGCTACATCAGCTGTTGCACCCACAAAACAGGAGGCAATGTCAGCATGGGCCATCCCCACCAACACCAGCGCACTGATAACCGCACGGGTAAGTTGCATGTTGCTTCACCTTCCTATGAATATTGCTGTTGTTGTTTAATGTCGTTCGTGAATGACACGGGATGAGATACTAGGATCTACAGCGCTAGATGTTTCTTTCAAAAATTATACTGTTTGGTTAAGATTTTCTAGACTGCAATGAAAAATTATACGGAGTTGATGAATCGAATTCATATTGCTGTCTCAAATAATGCTCCGGGCGACACAAATTGAGTTAAAATAATTTAAGGTAAATGCAAGAAAATAGTAACATGAACAAGAATAAGTACCAAAAATCTGAGTGGGAACTTATTCCAGTGCACGTTGATACGACCCTTTTCACATCGAATTAAAACCAACATATCACGTGATGTGATTTAAACTTTTACTGAAACTTGAAAGAGAAAGTGAAAGCAATTAAAACTATAATTAAAGACTCCGTTTTGAAGGAGCTCTCAGAGGAGCTTTTACTCTAATTATAGTTTTTAATTGCAATAAACCTCAATTTTAATTATCTATTTGATTTTCACCGCATTACAGGGGATTGAAATCGGTTATCTGGACAAAAGGGCAATTTGTTTCGTTGTTAAACAGAAAATTGTTATGTTTTGTTATGTTCATTACACGAACCAGTACCTAGTTAAACGACCTGTTTTGAATTGATCATAATGGAACAATGGAACATATTACGCTGTAGTAAGTAATATCACTGTAGTAAGTAATAGGTAACTTGAATAAGTTTTGCATGTTTCAAACAGGCCTGCTTTACCGTAGTTATTGGGGGGAATTCAGTTAAAAAAGCTTTACCTTTACCAAGTTTAAACTTACAGTTACAGTTCACATGGAACGAAAAGCATGACATATTACCGATGGATCATGAAACATGAGATATTGTACTGTATTGCATGATAGAACTGAAATTATGCACACATGTAAAACCATGTAGCTCAAATCACTGGAAAAGATTACAGCAGCAAGACTTGAGTAAATCCAATGGTTTGAAAACTACACTTGTGCTGCCTGTATTCGAGATAAGATCTGTATACAAACTTCCTTCACAGTCCCAATACCTAACTATCCAAGAAGCCAGAACTCAGAAGCACTTTCTTCTACGATAACTTTCATCGTGAATAGGCCATCTACTTCTAATTCTATATGTAATCTCATGCTCTTTACAAAGCTCATGAGTTGTCATGATGGCTGTCTGCACGCGCCGGACACGACGAATATAACACCTGGATTTAACTGCCAGAGTATCTCTTATTCACACGTTTCTTTCCTCTTCGTTCTGGTTACAAGTGATTCATTGATCAAGTTGAAGGTGAAAGCGTTTTATTTGCTCGTTGCTATGACAAAGACAGAATCACGGAGCCAAAACAAATCACCCCTGCGATTGGGAGAGCAGATCCTGAAAGAAAGATCCCTGACACTTCCCACACTTATTCTCTCCGAGACAAAAGACGTGGATAGCCTGATCGACTATATACACAGCCTGGCTAAAAAGCTCCGCTCCCTCAAATTCACCCCAGCATCGTTTGTATCAGATTATATCGCAAAGCAGTACATCACTCTCAAGTATGACCTCTACTACGACAGTGTAATGCATCTTCGGGGGTTCATGGGTGGGGCGTATGGTGAGTGGAGTGATCATGAGAGGAGGTATTGGCTCGAGATCAAGTTTATCGGCTACCAGATAATGTAAGAAAATGTCTCAGAACACTTTCTATAAGCTTTAAAACCGGAAGACGAATACTTTATGAAATATAATGCACGAAGACCGCAGGTCTGAGTGCATTATATTCTTGCCAGGGATAAAATCCCGCCAGCAAGAGTAGGGTGAAATCCTACAAGGGTAGGGAGTAACCCAACATTAACACCTCAACAGGATTCTGTAGACGGTTTCGTCTCTGCAAAACTATAGTAGCAAGACAACAACATACTGAGTTTCTAGGCCACCTGTCCTCTATGTTACCATTGTTTACATAAGCTTTAAAACCGGAAGACGAATACTTTATGCAATATAATGCACGAAGACCGCAGGTCTGAGTGCATTATATTCTGATTGAATCACGAGCTGAAAGCGAGTGATTCAATCACAAATAAAACACGACCGAAGGGAGTGTTTTATTTTTTTCATAAAGTATGAGTCTGAGGTTTTAGAGGTTATAAAGAATCCGAGAAATGTTCCAATGTGAAAATTGGCAGAATCGATAATTCTGAACGACTGTGTTGACGAATGGTGCGAAAATGGTAATCGCCTTTTTTAGTCAATAACGGGCAGTGTGATCAACAGTGATAACAGGAAATGAATGCATTGACGTCATTATCCAATATTTGCCCTCCAAAAATTTTTCACGTCATCGTATTTTGTCGTGGATCATCGATGTCGATATTTTTTCATAATTATAGTCTTTATTCATGAGGTTGAGGAGTGGATGGCAGAATTATCAGTCGAGGGCGAAGCCCGAGCTGATAATTGGAGTTGAATCCGAGACCGAAGGTCGAGGATTTAACGAGCCATCCACTCCGAAGCCGAATTAATAAAGAATATTTTACAACGTCCACGAATGATACGTTGATTGCTTGTTACCAGTTTCGGTTAGCTTCATCCCATTATACAGAACTATAGCATTCCCATGCTTGACCATAGCATTCCCATGCTTGACCGTTAATAAAATTAATTTGGGGAACTTTTTGTGCCAGTAGTAATGCGGCACCGATTGGGACAGCCCCAACCGCACGCACGTGTATAGGAAAGGCGGTATTGTGAAACCAAAGCAACAACATTTAGCTGCCTACTAATGTTGGAGTGCGCTATCGACCGCAAGAGATCGTATCTTCTATTTTTGGTGTCGCCGACACGTTGGCTTCAGCGCGGTATTGTTTCGATCTAATTCCACGGCACCTACAAGTCTCTACAATCCTTGATCATGTGGCTATCGCGTGCAATCGATCACGTGATTCAATATTTCACGTGACTTGATGCAACGTGGTCTGAATTTGATCATGTGATGTATGAAAATGAGATATCGGGATAAGGGTACATATGTAATTGGATTTGTGGACGACTACTCCGGGAGGCGGAAGGCATTTTTATGTCGAGCTCAGCGTCAGACGAAATCTAATTTGCGGCCCAACTTGATGTGTGGAGCAAAGGGAATGAAGATACAGATTTAATTCAAAAGCAAAGATCAGACTCAAAAATTCAATAATTAGATGTACTGATAGTTTTTTCAACTTATGAAGTCAAATTAAAAACATAATATGAACTTCACCTAATCACTTAATTGACACTATAACATGCTTGATGAGCTGCAGGTGAGAAAGTTTGTGACGCTCGCAATAGCAACAACAGGGAACGCGTGCTAGGACAACTTACTATAGAGTATAGATAGAATTGAATCATGACACGCTTGCGGCTTGTCGCTTATCCTCTATGATATAAATGTGATCTTCCTCTCCCCTCTAGTCTTGGTGGAGCCGTGCTATTACCGAAAAATAGTCACGGTAAATTATCATAGGTTAACATTTTGGAGCGTGGCCTATTACCAAGTAATCGCGCACAGAGCATATTACTCGAAAATAGTCACCGATGACTACTGAGTATCACCAGTGAAATATCAATTTCAGGCCTAATCTTAAATAAATGTCCCGTGACAGCGGGACTTCATCACGTGGTCACCACACTGCAGGGCTCTCATTGGAGCACAGTGAACCCGAGAGATACAGGTGGCACCCCTCGTGTTAACGGACTGACCTGGCACACAGCCTTCTTATTGGTCGAAAAGCGTTATTAAAAGTCACGTGGTATGAAGTTCCTTAAAAATTGACCTTTTCGGAAAATTCTTTGACTACAACTGTTCTATGGGTGAATGTGCCGTGAAATTAGCTCGTAATAACACTCGTACTAGAAACTCGTGCCTTCGGCACTCGTTTCTAGTACTCGTGGTATTACTACACTAATTTTCTTGTTTTTCCGTATAGTATACAGATGAATAATCACTCTAAAACCTTGTTTATTTAGACGATATGGATGGATAATCATCATCAATGTTCAATTATTGATTACCATACACAACGATAATTCCTGTCCATGACGGGTGATAGTGTAATTTTCGGCAGCATTATTCGGATAAAAGTTGTAAAAGTTCACCTTCACATTAAAAACTCTGTAAAATACGGCAACTGCTCACTGCTGTGCATTATGAGGAGCCCTTCTAATTTTTAGCGTGCATTACGAGATCTGTAAAATGATACTCAGCGTGTTTTAAAAAAATCACTATATCCCGGCGAACTTTATGAAATTTATTCACCCCTCTTCAGCGGCATTTTATAGCCTTCTTATACAATCAGGGGGCTGGCAAGCCCCCCGCGGCATCTGTAGGAAATGTTGACCCTGCGAGCAAAAAGGGCCCGAAGGGCCCTTTTTGCGAGCTCGCTCACCGAGGCGGCCCGAAGGGCCGACTTGGTGAGCTTTGTGCGTTTATGTAACGCGCGAAAAGCTGCGGCGCTTGCCAGACCCTACTATATGTTTTTACGGATTCGCCGAATTTCGACTATCAATAACAGCGCTTCTATATATCTGATTGTTATGAAACTTTGTTTTCCGTCTATTTGGGCCATGGAGAGGCAGCAACCAAAATTTCAAGTCAATCGGATTAAAAATGACGAAGTTATAGCAACTTGAAATCGGCAAAATCAAGGGTGTTCTTGTTAAAAAGGGTTACGATTATATATATAGATAGATATATACAGAGAGAGGACACTTTTTTATCAAAAGTGACCCCTCTTCAAACGGCCATAACTTTTGAACTGAGCAAAATACATTGACTACCGATACAGCATTATAAAGGAGAGGGATAGGGCTTTTCAAAACTACCCTTTTAAAGTGTTCTCTTGCACTCCGATTACGTCATAATGACGTCACAAGTTGGTCAATTTCAAATTCGCGACTGTGGAAAATAGGCCATTTTAAAATGCGTTTTACGAGATGATGCTTACGAGATAGCGAAAAATGTCTCTCTTACGCCCGAAAGCAAATTTAATGCACTTTCTAACCATGTGGTCAAAATTGATCTAACTCATTAGCGTCACTACGTTAATTGAGGTTAATTGAAGTACTTTTTCTAGAAAATTCCGGAAAAAATAGGCAAATTTATTTTCCTTAATGTGAAAGAACGGGATAGATTCAGGAGTCCGCCTTTTGATATATGCTAGATCATGGTGTCTAGTTTCCTGATTCTGACTCTCATGAAAATTCTCAATTCGGAGACCTAATTATGACGTCATCAGTGTCACAGATCACCGTGTAAAGTATAGCTATTTTGCTATCCTGATTACTGCGATTTTAAAGATTATATGGCGTTTTTCTTTCAGTACCCGGTCAAAGCACGCAAACAGATCGAAAATGCAACAAATGGTGTCGAAAAATTTATTAGTTAATGGCCTAATTAACCTAATTAGGGCGTATATCTTGTAATTTGAAATAGAAAGAGGAGTTTTTCCGACGGGTTATGATGCCCGGTTTCTTTGTAGCACTACTTGATGATGCTGGCTTAAATTTACAACAAATCCAATTACCTAATTAACCTAATTAGGACAAATATCTTGTAATTTGAAATAAATCAAGAAGTTTTTCCGACCGGTTTTGATAACTGACTACTTCGCTGGCCTATTGATGCTTCAATGCTCTCGAAAATCTTATACGCTTACAACCTAATTAACCTAATTAGTGTTAGTATCTCAATATCCGAAATAGATAGACATTTTTTTCCAACGGGATTTGATAGATTGTTGGTTGAGATTATTACTTAGTCATCAAACTTTACTTTCGGACCCAATTAGCTAATTGAATAACTGACCAATGAGCATTTTCCCTCAAAATGACTAGAACTTACTATCAAGGAAAAACTAGTGATATTTTTTCCAAAACCAAATAAGATTTGGGTGTTGTTGTCCGCAGCATCTGTGCGTTCTTCATTCTAAAGTTCATGATATGAGAAAGAACGCGGCATTTACGACAGACAGCCGCCATATCACTAGAAAAAGCTTCAGTGTTTCTACACGTGATGAGGCGGCAGTCTGTCGTAAATGCCGCGTTCTTTCTCATATCATGAACTTTAGAATGAAGAACGCACAGATGCTGCGGACAACAACACCCAAATCTTATTTGGTTTTGGAAAAAATTCTTTATACTTCTATATACCTCGTACTCAGATGCACGAGAATGTCGTGTACAGATATGTTTAGAAAATTTACACTTATTCAGGCTCTGGGGACCGACTTATCGGTTTTTCGTGCATTCAAGAGTCATGGACACTGATAGCTGTCCCACAGTAATCAACCCTAGCTATGCTAACAACCTCGCATGCATTTACCTGACTATATATGACGGTGGGTTGGAATGTAAACGGTGGTTTGAATCGGTGAGCTTTCGGCTATTGCTTTCATATAATTCTTTCATCTTCCTTCACTTAAAGAGGACGATTGTAAGAAGAAGACACGATTGGTTTGGGGGATAGTGAAGGGAATAACAGAGAGTACCATCACCCTCATGTACATTGATGAGCTACATCCATTTCCAGGTACGAAATCATCAATCATTTGTTCAACAATCGACGCTGTTATCAATGATAACATATATAGTTACATCATGATTAAGTGTGTGGTAACAAATCTTATCTCACCGGATATATCAGCTACGAGGTGAATAGCAAGACGTGTTATTATTTTACAATGTCGCTAATTAACACTGTATTACCACTTATCAGAATGTTTGTTGGTAACTAAGTCCAGTACCTAAGTTCTTTGTGAGAGTGATAACTGATGATCCTCTGATCTATCAACAGTTTTCATAGTTTTATCAGCTCTAGCTTTAGTCCTGATCAGCATCACTTCATTGCACAACTCAGCAGAAGGTATCATCTTGTACAACAGTCACAATAATTGTTCGTCCTTGCAGACGCAACGAGATCGCTGGGTGATTTGTTTGAGGCTGTTTGTCGTCAAGCTGTCTGCAATCTGTACATAGCCAAGTCAAATGAGCGTAACCTGATCATATTCAAGAAGTATCTCAATGCTAAGGAGGGGTCGTTTCCAATGTTGCACAATCTACGGAATAATGCCATGAAACCGACTCGCAAGAAAAGACAAATCGATGTGTCGGGACCAAGTGAAATGTTCACTGAGATTGGCCAGAGCAAGCTGGAGATAGTGTATGGTCCACCGGGTTGCGGCAAAACATACACAGGGGTCAGTCTCGCTCAGCATTACTGCTCTCAGGGAACAGCTGTCCTCTTTTTGGCGAGGAGAAACAGTTGCGTTAACGACTTCCTTGTGAAGTGTATCAAGAGGGGCAAGAATGAGAAAAATCGAATTTTAAATGGAAACAATGTCATCCGATTAGGAAGAAGCTTGAATTTGATGTCTGACCCGAAATTAGATAAAATAATAGTGAATTGCCATGTTTCCGAAAAGTATAAGAGATGGGAAAGGGGAACAAAAACGAAGCGAAGAGGAAGGGCTGGAACAGCATACCAGAAAAATCAAATACGTGATATTCAGAGGAGTCTTTCGGTGAGAGATCAGTCAGTTCGAAACAGCTTGCGAATCAGATCCTGCGACTTTACTGCTTCTCGTCTTTATGGAAGCTGCAAAGTGGAGGCGTCACATTTCAAAGGTGTCGACATAACCCTTCCCGGACATGCTCAAGGATGTCATAGGCCGCCTCGACAAATATTTCCACGGGAGGAAATAGATGAGACAAGCACCTTCTCATCCAGAATGTACTTCAGTAATCTAATCAAATTAGAGACATTCGTTACTGAGAATGTATCCTGCGCAATCCAACGAGACGTAACTGCAAATCGATCAGAGATGAACTATTCGGTTAGGAGGATAAGGCTAAAAGATTTAGTAAATGCTGATAACGTCCAAAGCCGAAACGACGAGTTTGCAAATCTATTATCGGAGTCGGATGATGACCTGGACACAGAAATTGATCAACTGTCAGGAAGTGAGACTCATGAGAGTTGCTCCTCCAGTGCGAGAAAATCACTGGTAACCAGCCATGTTGCTTTAAGCTTTAGGATGGTCGCATTCAGTCCTGACGCCTTTGTATTCAAGTTTTGCGATGTACCACTCGATTTTAGACCAGAGGGAGCATTGAGAATGGATTCGGCAGACATGACTTTGGACGAAAAGACATACTTTGTGTACTATCAACTAAGAGAAAAGTTTCTCTCACTGCGGGATAGGTTTTTACAAGGCTATAGAAGAGGTGAGATTTATATGAAACAGCTGCATATTGTATTATACATAGCGTAGTCCGCGGATACCTATCGCAGTCCATTAAATTTGTACTGAGATTTCCGAATCATGAAGCTCGATTATTTCAATATTTCATATCATAGACCAGCATTGAGCAGATTTCTCCACCTTATAATATATGTTATTCAGTTCAAAACAAAATGTGGGATCTTCATAAAGGAAAGCGTAGTTCGGAAAAGCGCTTCTTCAAATTCTCAAACACAAGGCTACTTTGTGCAACGGTCGATTCCCATAACATGCATTACTCGGGATATGACAATGTTTTGTCAGAGGTGACACATAAAAAACTCAACCTCCTGACACCGCCCCACAAAATTCACATTTTGCTTCCATAACTTAACTTGGTCATTACATGTTCATTTTGTCTCACCTGTTTGAAAAAGATTGGATTTATTTCAGGTGGATATCAAGGTAGTGATTGTTGACGAAGCAGGTGAATTGTTTGAGAGTGATCTGATGGCATCACTTCCCACCTCAACGGAGAAGCTCATTCTTATCGGTGAGCCATATCATGCCGTCATGCTCACATTTATCCTGCCAGCGAGGGTAGGGATTGTAGGATTTTACCCTACCGTCGGTGCGCGCAATTTTCTTGCCAGGGATAAAATCCCGCCAGCAAGGGTAGGGTGAAATCCTACAAGGGTAGGGAGTAGCCCAACGTTAACACCTCAACAGGATTCTGGAGACGGTTTCGTCTCTGCAAAACTATAGTAGCAAAATACTACTGAATTAGAGTTTACGTTTGTTGGCCACCTGTCCTCTATGTTCCCATTGTTAACATTGGTGTACCTATTTTACAGGTGATTACAATCAGATACAAACTCGACGGGAGAACCCTATTGAGGGGGAATTGTCCATCATGAGAAACTTCATGAAGTACAATGTGGTGGTTTACCGACTAAAACAGCAGCACCGCATGCTTCCCCAGCTATTTGATCTCCAGGTTGGGAAATGATGGAAGATGGTACGATGCCACAAGCTATACGCTTCATTCTCACGAGTATATGTTTGTGTTACCCCCAATTGCACGTGTCAGTTACACGTGCTATCTATCTACAGAGTGACGTGTATGAGCCAGTGCACCACGTACGCTCTGATTCTGATTCGCGATTGACTGAGAATGTCCTAAAGCATCCTGTATTTTGGTGGGATACTTCTTCATCCAAATATAGAAGGTTTCATCATGTGACAATGACATAAATCCCACGGAGCAGATACATATGTATCTGCTCCGTGGGATATAATAATATCCTGATTTGATGACTGTCCAATGGATAGTATCCGCCATTGCCCAGTATCCCTGCATTCCAAAATCTACTTATTCTTCTAGAAAAACAATGTCCCACAATGATGAAGAAGCAGTCCGAGTAGTCGAGCTGGTTCGACTTCTCACAAAGAAGTGCTGTATTGAGCATGATAAGATAACAGTCCTCACTGGATACCAGAAACAGGTAGACAAGGGAGCTCTCGGTGAATCTAGCTCACAAAAAGTATTTGAGTTGGAGTAGTGGGGTGTTTTAAACTTATCAACACTACATATTACAATTATATTTGATAACTTATGATGGTGTATGTCACACCTTTAACTCACTAACAACGACAGTTTCACATGTTGCATCTGTGCGATATCAGAAATTCCGAATTTTTGATCACAAAAAGTAATTTGCAGAGTATAATACGAAGTTTTCTTGGTACTTCCCAGGTTCAACTTATAGGCAATCGCTTTAGAAAGGTGCCAGGATTTTCAGACAACATCACGATATCGACTATCGATGGGTACCAGGGCCAGGAGCAACATATCATCATTCTGTCACTCGGTATGTCAATACGACAGGTCGCATAAGAGACACCATAGCAGATAACACCACTTTTGTTCAGTCATAATATATGCAAACATTGTTGACCAGTCAATAATGATAGTCTCATAATGCAGGTGAAATTCATGTCACAAATACATATATGTTCATGATGATGATATGCTCATACATATTTGTGACATGAATTTCACCCGTAGTGAGGGGCGGTTGTAATGGAGATGATGATATAGGATTCATGGCTGATATGGGACGACGAGTGTCTTCCCTGTCCAGGGCAATGGATCTCCTCCTCATTATTGGTAGGTTATAGTGAATGTTATTTTTGGGGACAGCTCCCAAATTTTCCGACACTTTCAGCATCGTATCTCATTGCTCATTGATCTTATCTAAGTTTTTGGTGGTCGATCACTATATCAGGTGAGTCGTGTGAAGAGGGTTGACCATCACGAACTAAAGCAGGTCCCTTAGTTCCCCAGAATTCAGCTTTGAGATTTGGGACCCGTCCCAAAAATATCTTCTTCTATGATCTGCTGCATACTTGTATACCACTCAGAATACCTGTACTTACACCATGTGAGAATGTGAACCCCCATGTCATTTTGTAGGCGATGCAGAAACGTTTGAACTCTCTAAGACGTGGCAGCCTATAGTAAAGCGATTGTTGGAAAAGTTCCAGCTTAGCGAAGAACTGCCACTGGAATGTCCGAGACACCCGGAAAATGTGCTCCATGTTCGCAATGGACGCGAATTGAGAGAAGTAGCGGATAACAAAATGAGAGTTTGCGAAGATTGTGGCGTTTAGAGTACCATCTAAAACGAGTGGATTTTGAGCAGATCCTCTTGTAGAATTTCCCGTTATTATATTGGAAACTGATGTATCGTAAAGAATAAAGATACGCTATCATAGTTGTTACCTAATTAATTCAATTAGTTATAGTGATAATAATACTGAAAACATTCCTTTGGGCGTGCTTTAACAGGGACTATCTCTGAATCTGATTCTGGATGATCAGAGCTGTTTTTAGCACTCTTCTCTGACTGAAATTCATATGCTACAACTCTTGTTGATATACAGTACTGGATCAAAAGCCTGGGCTCCTTACAATTAGCCCGCCTTTGATTGAGAAATTATTGTCAATTTTGCCAGTGCAGTAATTGGGCTTATTATTCTTTACATTCAGATGAAACCAAGTATCATAGCTTTTTGTATGACAATCACACATGCATATAGTAACAACAGGTGTTCGAGACTATATATACTGCCATCACACACGTGGACAGTTGTCACGTGACGCGCATTCTCTGTCACGTGGCCCGCCATTATAACGCTCAAGTACGAAGCATGTGCCACACGTGGACCATTATCCGTCACCATTCTAGACGTTGGTACGCGCTACAAACCCAAGGTAGAAGCTTACTTTTAATTTTGTCCTCAGCAGATATATACACTTGCCAATAGCACAGAATCATTATCGGCTATCGCTGGAGCCGGATGTGTAATTTTTCCACGTGTACGCATTTACCACCGCGATGTGTCCGTGAGATCACCAGCCCCCCGATATCACAGTTGTACATGTTGCACTTATTTTCAGCCACCGCCTCTCCTCCTCCTACTCGATATGATGTATCTATCCTCTGACAGCCACCATCCAGCTGAGGTACGGCACACTGCTGCCACCATCAGCTATGCGGGTCAGTTGTTGCTGGCGCCCGCAGGCGCGGGACTACCTCACCAGGATGAAAAGAGTCATCACCACCTCGCTAGCACAGTGATGGGGTTGCAGAGTGTGTACGACTTGCAGATGGAACAACGCTGGTAAGTCGTGGAGAGGTGACATGAGCGCCAAGTAAATCAACAGCGTGTACATTGCAGAGTTTATGAGGTGAATAAGTGTCCAAGGCGTGGACGGTATGTGAGGTGAATGTGCGTGAGTTGCGCGTCTTCTGTCTGCAGGTAGAGTGTTGCGATCGTTTGAGGAGCTTGTCAATGTCCTCAATTCCGGCATGATATATAGGTAGTTCTTGTTACACTTGCTTCATATCACGCGTCATGCCGTTGTAAGGCTTTATCTTGATATTGACTGCACATACCCCCAGCACTGCATACCGGAGGGCAACGCACAAGATCTCCGAGCAGAAGCGTCGCAAGATCTTGAACAGCAGGTACGATGATCTGCGATCAGTCATCCCAGCTTGCCAAGACGGTGCTCACAGCAAGATGAGCGTCCTCAAGAAAGGTAAATGTCTGGGGGCATGAGGGAGTTGCTCGTTCCGGTCTAAAATCGCCCTAACTGACCGGTCCGAAATAGACCTAAGTCGAAATCTGGAAATCAAAGATCAATTACAAACTACCCCTGAACATAGCAAACAGCTCTTATTCCATAGTATCTGATAATGGCGAAGGTCTTTGCAATATATTGTCACGCCATGAAAATGAAACTTTAAGGTGAATCTGTCAAGCTCTCAGCCCACTAAAATTCTAATTGAGATTGGTGTTAATGCATCATCACAAACTGGTGATAGGCATGGCCGCTGTAGAAGTTAGGTGATTTGATTGCATTTCCACACGCACGCGCGCAGCTGCATTGTTACTAGAAAATCTTGTCACGTGACCGACATTATACCTCTGATGGTAAACGACAGGGTTAAGAGTGTTGTTCACCTCTATACATGGTACGTATACACTATACATGGCGACATCTACTTGTACAAGCACATACTAGGGTGGTGTCATGTTGGTGAAGAAAATATTGTACAGTAGGTACCCCCAACTCATATCCAGACACTGTTGTTTCATGTTCATGGACAATGGACATAATCTTCTTTTTTTATCATATTGTGGTCACTGGTAAAGCAAAGGAAGTGATATGACAGAATTTTGGCTTTTGCCCCCCCCCCCAAAATTCGAAATACAAGTTTCAGTACCCGTTAAAATGTGGAATCCCCGATATTGCTGCATGATAGAATGGTGACTGGTACGGATTCATTGTGATCGGTCATCTTGCACTGGCTTTGCACGTGAATCAGTCCACGTTGGCCATTTGCACGTGCTTTAAACACTCCCAGTGGACATTAGGAACCCGATAACAAGATTGCTTCGTTCCCGTGTTAACACTTGCCATTAACCAACGACGTGGTGTAAGTATAACGTGCCCGTTATCGTAACTAATGACACGTGCCTGTCACGTGGTTCAATGACATAGGTTATCCCTTGTCACGTGAAATGGAAATTGAGACACTTCTGGCGACAACTATCCCCTCGTTGTATCGTTAAATCCCGGTGTCAGTGTATGGGTGCAGGTTCGATCAAGAACATGAATGGTGTCATAGGTATCTTGAAGTAGTTCACACAGGAATCAGGATGTAGGTGGTCGTATATGCGGTATGATCTAATTGACAATCAATCAATATCAGATTATTGACATAACGTTGTTCTATTTTCAGCGATGAACTACATAGACCAGCTCACAAAGGAGCTGATGGTTCAAGGTCACGTGTTGAGGGAGCTTCAGGACGAAAGGGAGAAGCACAGACAACTCCAACAGGAACACGCTATGTGGTCCAGCAAACTACATATCCTGAGGTAGAGATGCGTGGTCCGACTGGGATTCATTCTATAGATAGGTAGATAACAATTTAACTTTTAGGTCATTAACAATGAAGAGAAAAGAAACCAATCATAAATTTGTGTGTATTCGAAAATACCGCAAGTAACATAAGATTGGAGGTGAAATTCTGACCATTGCCACGAAACCCCGAGCCTCAGTGTAGCTACAATGAGTTCTCAGCAGCAAGATACTGATCCTTCAGGGAGGATAGGAGGAACTTAGCAAATCCACTTCCGTTTCCAGTCATCAAATACCTAGTGAAGAAGTTCAACATGAACCCCGTGTATTCATCCTCATCCAGACATCCATCACTATTGACATCAGCAGTGTGGAGCGCTACACCCGCTATTGCTCGTCCCTCCTCATCACTTGTAACAACTGTAACATCATCAAACATGCTCTGGTACGTGTCTATACGCTCAGCTAGTTCCCCCTCCGTAACACACGTGTCTCCGTCGCTATCTGATGCCACGAAACAGATACTCCTCACGTACTCCTCCACAGCGCCCATACATTCCCCTTCACTCCCTCTCATACAGATACCGATTATCTTGTCCTCCCATTCCTTGATAAGTGCAGCCATCTTATCTTGCTGGGAAGCGAGGATCAGGCCAATAGAGAGGCAGCAGAGTAGTAACACAGTTGGACGTATCATATTGCTGAGGGGTGTCAAGAATGTAGTCACGATGATTTGGTAAAGCGTGATTCACAACCATTGCCTTACCAAAGGAGTAACCTATGCCTAAGTCTCAGTAACTGTACACTAGAGAAAATGAGTAGCAGCTGAAAATTCGATAATTCACAAATGATCATCTGTTCGCTGATCTGCTATTGCCTGCTATTGAAGTTAACACCATGAATAAGTTGGGGTCTAAACAAAAGGAAACTCCTGTTGAACAATGTTCTTTTGACAAGAGTGTGAACCATCACACTTTCCTATAGATGCGAAATTCTAGTCAAACAAAAACCGCTTAGTAGTAAGTATTCATTAACTGACAATAGAAGAACCATTGTAATAATGTCCTGTGTAGAATTGATAAGGCACACCTGGATGTGGGAACAATGTCCTATGCGGTTCCAAACTAAGCAAGAGTTTATTCGTGGACAATTGATAGTATGGCTCTCAAAAGGTCAGACTTAGTCAGAACAAATTCATTTTTCTCACTCCAAGGCCCAACTATATTGCTATCAGCGGGATTATCCTTGCTGATGAATACTTGTTTCAGGAAACACTATGGAATCGGGGACTAGAGACGAGTTCAGCCGATGACACCTTAATCTGCAGAGAAACACCACAGCATCCAGCTATCATTGCACTTATCGAACCAGAATCGAGCTATAATGGTCACTGGTCAGTGAGTTACATTGAACTTTGAGTATCATGTCAGAATGACAGTGGATATAGAAATACACACTGTGATAAGTCGAGCAAAAGTTAGTGCGATGTGAAATTCGAGTAGATCGATTTACTGTAATAAATCTTGTTTAAAAAGCAAGGCAAGTGGTGGTATATAGTTGGAACAGCTATAATATTTAACAATATTCAATTGCTTTACAGTTGGTTATGAGGGTATTAAAATGGAGATTTATGAAGGATGATTGATGACATTGATAGTATTCTTGCAAAATACCACGAGTGTGTTTGATTCGAAATAACTGGACATTAATTAAACCTCAGACGTTTAAATCTCTGAGGTCAAACTTGATACACTCACCGCTACAGTAGTCATCTGTCCGATCTGTCAGTTTCAAGCGTAATGAACCCTGCGAAGAATATACAATTTGGTTCAGAAAAATGGCGTCATGTTCATGAAAATGAACCTTGTCACAGAATCAGAGGTCAGATAAAATCTGACAAAATGAACCAAGATATCATTACTCACTCATGGTTCAATCGGTGTCGTTCCCTCGTCGCTGAGTTGAAGCTCGGAACTTCCATCTCTAGCTGCTGATATTATCGATCATCTAAATTCTAAAGGAAGATATCTATTGTGTTAATGATTCAAAAACCCTTCGCATAGAATTCGACATTCGCACTCATTTATCATGCAGGCCTGTTCTGAATCATGCGCTTATTCATGAATCACACGTCTGCGATCTGGAAAATTGATTTTAGAATACGATCGACATCGTCCACTAATCAACACATCTATGATCATCCACTCATCTATGATCATCAAGCAACAGTGCACTTGAAATTAGGACTGTGCACGCATGCGGCACATGCTGTATGCGCGCGCGCAAGAAAAGTAATCTGCAAGCGCAGATACATCCACAAAATTGTCGCTTGGATTTGACGCCACAATAATGTATGGCGTCAATTTTACACCATCTGATTTTACACAGCGAAATTTCTTGTTCTTTTGCGCTATGATTCGGGCTTGGGGACCTGAAAAAGTGTGACGAAGAGTGCTGTTAGCGTCAAGCTGTGTAGTGGTGTCAATGTTGTATAGTGGAGTCAGCGGTACGCAGTGTCGTGATGTATACGTCATGGAATGTTGTGTAGTGGTGTCAGCGGTACGCAGTGACGTAGAGTAATCTATACGTCATGGAATGTTGTGTAGTGGTGTCAGCGGTACTCAGTGACGTAGACTGAGGCATACGTCATGGAATGTTATGTAGTGGTGTCAGCGGTACGCAGTGACGAAGAGTGATACATACGTCATGGAATGTTATGCAGTGGTGTCAGCGGTACGCAGTGACGAAGAGTGATGCATACGTTATAAAATGTATAGTAGCATACGTCATGGAATGTCAACAAGCGGTGTCAGCAGTACGCAGTGACGAAGAGTGGTGTCTACATCCATTTGGCTTTCAGTGACAACGATGACGAAGTATTTAGTGCGACCTGTGTTTTGTCAAAGATCTCACATCATACATCATGAAATATCGCGTAATGGTGTCAGCGATATTCAGTGATGCAGAGGAGAATTTGGTACTCCACTGAATTTGGTACTGGGGGTACTCCACTGAGCTCCCGGATCCTCTGACCATAAGTGAGAAAACATCCTTATCCTCCCTAAATTGAAAGTTTTATGCCAGATTTCAATTGTGGTAACAGAGTCATTATATGTTTTAAGGTCATGAAACTATAAGAGTTCCGAGTTCGCACTTTTTTGCCTCAAAATATGCAATCCATCGCACCTAATAGTTTCATTTATTTTAGCATAACAAAGCAGGGGTCTGGGGGCGCAGCCCCCAGAAGCCACAGATTTCTTTACCTTGGTTTGGATCGAGGATAAACTTTTGGCCAAAAATAATTTACAGGAGTCCAGGATCGCAATTCCAAAAGATACACCGTTTTTTGCTTTTAAGTTCTAAGTATCTGCAAAATCGCAAGCCCATTTTGACTGATTACCCTATTGGAGGCTGCCCTCAGGAACCACACAGTTTTTTGTATTTAGATTTTTAAGGTTGTTTGAATTTCAAATTGTGCATGATCATATTTTCATGTTCATTATCATATAAAACAGCCAGACGTTTTTAGCCTGTTCTTTGACCGAGGACTAGCTTCTTACCGAGTATTAAATCGTGGCCGAGGATTAATATTAAAATATTCCTGAAAAACATTTAACCTCGGTCTGGACCTTATGGGAAATAGATTTGAACTTTTATGAAGGGATGCCTCTGACGGGTCCCTGACGAATCCTTAATGAGTCTCTCACGCACAAACAATTTGGTCGATTGAAAAGTGTTGGAAAAACGCTAAAATTTTCAGGGAGCAGTGGCCGGTAGAGTACCGAATTCCCCTCTACATCACTGAAGAGGGAATTCTTGGGTCTATGACTCCATCACTGTTAAATACTCCATCTGAATACGAAGTGATGATGTAATAAATGCAGATTATGGGCCGATTACTAATTTTAAATGTCACACACACAC
>CAMPET010000067.1:0-36198 GCA_946803715.1 Beroe ovata | reverse complement strand
TAACAAACTGGTGTCAACGCATTCCTACGTCATAGGCATGCAGTGGTGTCAGCAATTATGACGAATGAGTCCTCCATTCGTCACAGAGGCCTGTCATGACGTACTGCTTACTGGTGTCAACACATTCCTACGTCATAGTCATGCAGTGGTGTCAGCAACATATGACTAATGAGTCCTCCATTCATTACAGAGGCCTTTTATGACGTACTGCATACTGGTGTCCCAGTGGCAATTTTCTGCTACGAACGAGAATCTCACAGGAAAAAATTGCTACAAAATCTACTAGAAATTCAAGCGTCATAACTCTGCGGGCAAGCCAGCTAGATCGAAAATTATGTCATGAATCGATTCAGCGTCAAAAATTACCATAAGAAACATAAATGCTATTTGAAAATCGACGGAAAACTCCGCAGTTTCGTTGTGCAAAACACGAATGTAATTCCTATAAATAGTCGATACACGCGCGCGCGTGAAAAAAACGCTAAAATAGTATGGTTTATTGGCGCGTCGCCATGGTAACTGCTGCAAAACCGGGAATTGCGTGTGGGATCTCTGCTTCAGATTCGCGGTAGAACCCATTTTGCAGCAGGACATGCGCGATTCGTTCAAATCGCGACAAAATCGATTTCTGACGCCGAAATGAATGAAAATAGGGAGTTAGGAATTGTCTGACATTATGCTACCGCCTGAAAAATTGCTACAAATGAGATTCCTGCATTCCTAATGTATTGTCACTGGGCATCTGATGGACCCTAGGATGCAGATTTGAGATGTGTGATTCCGAAAATATACAAGAATTAGCCAGAATAAACTCTCTCGCTTCTCAAGGCTGCACCCAAGATCCCTACTTTGGGTTGTGAAGCCCATTGAGTGAAGGAACCATTCTGAAAGTCTTCAAGATACAACAGGGATTAACAGTCTGGCTTCTGTTAATTTGTGCTTAAACTGTTCTGCTATTGGTAGCAAGTTGCTATGCAGGCAGTTCCATAATTTAGGGCCAATCACAGCAAAACATGAGTCATACAGTGACTGATTGTGCTGATTACTGTGCCATGTGAGACCCTAAACCTTGGTGCTGAGAACTGAACATTAACATCACTCTGACGGTGGCCAGGGAGAACTTTCCCATTTGGATTATGGTGAATCTCTTATTATATGTCTGCTTCATTTATGTCTGCTTTTGAGTGATATGAGGTCAAGGGACTTAATAAGTCCTTGCCAGTACTCAAGGTGAAACAAACCCTGGATCTAAGAGATAACTTTTTGCTACACCCCCTCTGATCGCTTTAATATCTTCAATTGCTGACGGCCACAGTGGTCATAGAGGTAGAATATCTTGCTTTGAAGGCACTGAGGACTCATGATGCAACAGAATGGCTCTACTGGACAATGGTGTTGATATGAGAGATGAAGTGGCAGTTACTCCCAAGACTCTGAGATGATCCACAAGAGTGATGAGTTCATAATGGTAGTTTATAAATAGCAGAATTAAACTGGTACTTGTGGATGACGAACTGTATGAAGGGTGAAGGCTTACCTGGCGCCGCGCGCGCGGGCGATGTAGGGCCCTTGTTGTCGATCGATGATTTGTCGATCGATGATAGACCCTGTCGAGAATTTTGTTTTGCGCGCGCGCGGCGCAAACTTATTCTCGGACAGAGAATAAGTCAGCGGTTTAAAGTTAGCATCGCTAGACAAGGCCCTCGATGACGCGGCCGCGGCGCGGCTGGCAGCCGGCCGGTTGAGCGTTAGCGGCGCGCGCGAAACCTGACCGCGGCATTTGGCCTATTTTGCCGGATGCAATGTTATTTGTTCAATTGCCTGGCGATGCAATGCTTGGCCCAGCTGACGCGAGCCGCGAAACTGAAAGCGGCGAGCGCCAGCGAGAATAATTTGCGGCGCGCGCGCAATTAAGTCATCGACAGCCAATCAGATAAAGCCTACAAATAGAGTTATCATGCAATTAAAATATGAACGGTTCATAATTATTTATATACTGTTCATTGTGTGTTCTCTGTTCATCACTTTGTTTAGCAATATCTTGCACAAACCTTGCATTTCTACAGCACTGTTGAGCAAATTATTATAAGTAGGTGTGATATTCAATGTATGGCCAATTAAGTTTCTTTCACTTTTCTGATCAGTCATAATGATATCTATGAATATGATTGATAGTGTCATGATCCAATGTGCCAATGGCGCATGGTATCTTGCTCGAGCCTTTTGCAGATGTGAATATTTTATGAAGTGTAGAATATCATCCAACATTAAAATTATGAATCATCTCAAAAATGGTTACTTTTTGTTGTTTTGTACTATTTTACAATTCATACTTCAAAAGTCGTGATACATGATAATTGACTGCCAAAATATAGCAATCTGTTACTAATTAGTATTATAGGATGCCTGTTGTACAAGATCCACAACTGAAAGAAGCTGGCATAAAGGCTGGGATTACTATATGGAGAGTTGAGGTCAGATGTGCTTGGATAACAAATTTTTAGCCATTAATGTATAATTTCTCTGAGTTGTGATTATCATGTAAAGTGTAATTGTGTAAAAGAATAGTTGATAGATAATATCTGTTTTTCAGAACATGCAACTAGCCCCAGGTCAACCAGAAGCTTACAATGGAGTTTTGTATAAAGGAGATTCATATCTCATCCTCAAGGTTTTTTGAATTATAAATGCATCAACAATGATTGAAGAATTGTATTGAATTGAATTGATATTGAATTTGATATTAGATGTTGAAGCGAATTTGATATCAGATTATAGTTTGACAATACTCAATCACAGACAGTTAAGCAACCCAGAACAAAATATGATATTCATTTTTGGCTAGGATCTCAAACATCTAATGTGAGTATATCAGCAAAATATCGTTTTAATTGATTTCACCGAGAAACTTAGAATGATCAGTATTGATGCCATATCAGTGGAATATGAACCCATATTCATGGATTAAGGAATGTGAGGGATAAGATGGCAAGATGCGTGAACTTGATTTCAATGCTTCAGGATGAAGCGGGAATTGCCGCTATCAAGGCAGTTGAACTTGATGATATGTTGGGAGGCTCACCTGTCCAACATAGGGAGGTGCAAGGCAACGAATCTGCCGTGTTTAGATCTTATTTCAAAACTCTCAGGTTAATTTTACTCCTTATGATCATGTTTCTTTCCCTACGTTGCCTTTTGGATGTTTCACTCTTACCTACTGTTTACTTATTATGAAAGATTGCTTCAGATATAAAGATGGAGGAGTTGGATCAGGGTTCAAGAAAGTGACGGACAACTTCAAGAGTCGCCTCTATCAGGTTCAGAAACTTGACAACCTCATCAGGCATCTCTGATTGGTTATCCTTATACCTATTATGGTATATCCCTGTCACTAGAAATGAAATATTTCTGAAAGAACAATTCGTGTGGTTAAAAACATCTACGTTAGGTTAAAGGTCGCCGAAGAATAAGAGTATCTGAAGTACCATGTGCGATTGACAGCATCAATTCTGGGGATGTTTTCATCCTTGATACCAAACAAATCATCTACCTATTCCATGGAAGTCACAGTGACAAAGTTGAACGACAAAAGGTCAGTATTCCTGCGGGGATAAGACATGAATTCCTTTTTCGGGATCAAACCGGTTGTTAGATTCCTTTGTTTGTGTGTTACTTTGGAACATGATGATTGATGAAAGATGAATAGATAGTTACCATTTGACTTTTTATCCAGGGGATTGAAGTTGCTAATCAAATCCGTGACGTTGAACATGCTGGTGCATCCCAAGTTTTCATTCTAGGTAAGAGGCACATTTTTTGAACATATATATTAACACTATAGACCGTTCCTCATGACCCTTGGATATCAAAGGAAGAAGGAAGGTCTAGCAATATTATTGCTAGACCTTCCTTCTTCCTTTGATATCCAAGGGTCATGAGGAGCGGTCTATAGTGTTAATATTCTCCTCAGACCAGAATGATAAGACAGTGCTGCGAGCTGAGGGGAGGAAGTTTTTCACTGTACTGGGAGCGAATCCCGAGTACATAAACCACATCAAGCCTGCAACTGAGGGTAGTGATGACCTTGTGGAACAGAGCGGCTTCATGAAGCTCATCAAGTGAGTGAAGCTCTGAACGACGAACGTCCATTATTTGAAATTATCTTCCTTCTTTTATATGATATTTTCATTCCTTCTCAGTTAATTCTGCTAAGATTGCACTATAAGCAATAAACATTTATTAGTCTTTTTATTCATCTCCAATCGGCTATCCATGATGATATAATACCTCACACTCATCTACATAGTCTATGATTTAACCTCGCTATCCTTGGAGTGTGAGCGAGAGTCATCCTCATATGAATCACAAATACTCTCACAGTCGGAGAGGCTCAAAGGAGCGTGTAAACTTTGTATTCCCTTCATTGAAAAGCATGATCTACCAGTAATGGTCCGTGTGAGAGAGAGTGCTACCCGTATAGAAGGATTGAGGTTGTACTCTACCTATTGTTATGAATCACACAATTCTACACACTTTCCCGACATATTCTCCTCATTAGTGTGGAAAGAGGAGGGGTGATTATATCAGCTGCATGAAGAGAAAAATGGCGTGTTCTATTATAGAGAGACTTTGTCTATAAACCTGGATATCAGTAATCAATATGAATTGAATATTAGCAGGGTTGCCGGTATCATTAATCATAATTAACATAGGCGAATGAATTTGATCATGGAGGGGTTTCATCGGCTTTGATCTTGATAATTTGAGTCGTTATCTCTCATATAATGAGGTAATATTGCCAAAAAGTAATTTTATGTATGACGCCGTGTGTATGGATGGAGCAGCAATTGTTGTAACATATCTGGAGGACATGCCGATTGCTGCGGTGACCGCTTAAGACTCCCTCACTATTACCACTTCCCCTCTGCTCTGTAGTCACAGATATCACTCATATTTTGTACTCGACGTGTTAATATTATCATCACTTAATCCTCTCACTTTTGTCACACCCCCACACTTTTGTCACGTGCCCCACTTTTTGCACACATCCCTCCCCCATTTTTGTCACATCCCCATAACTCCCCAGGGTGTCCGATGCCACGGGTAACATGAAGATGGAGGAGGTTGCTGATGCTCCCCTCACCCAAGATATGTTGGATGACTCGGACAGCTACCTACTTGACCATGGTGGACACAAGATATTCGTGTGGCACGGCAAGTTCAGTAACAAAGAGGAGAGGAAATCGAGTATGCTCTTCGCATCGGTAAGTTGGTGATGATTCACCGTCATGTTGTGGGGTGAAATTGTGATTGTGCGGCATCATGCACCATGGTCCATGATACTCCATAGTCCATACACTATCTTAGATTACACACAAGTCACTACATTAAACTTACCTTGTCAGTCAGTTAACGAAATCTCTCTCTAACTCTCTGCTCCCATCAGGAGTACATCACCTCAAAGAGCTACCCCACAGCGACGATGGTGACATCTTGCTACCAGTACGCTGAGCCAGTCGAATTCAGACAGTGTTTCGTGGGACAGTGGAAGGAGAAGGAGTTCAAAGTAATGGAACCTGAAACACAGAAGAGGTGAGAGGGGGACAAGAGTGAGATTGAATTAGTTTAGATAGCTAGTTGTTCCCGCAATCCGACGCATTTTTCTTGTCCTGCTCATTTGAGTTGGGGAATGAGGTAACGATGAAACATGAGGTGTATTTTGTTTCGCGGCGCCTGGATCACTATCCAGCACATGCAAGATAGGTACTTTTCCAATTTCCTTTTCATGTAGATGTCGGTGTGGGAGACACATGAATAGCCCAAATCCGTCTTCTAATGATGTCCAGCGCTAGCCTGTGGCCCATTATTTCCCATCCTCCACCACGTATTAGATCAGCCCATTACACGCCGGCTAATTAGCATGATTGCACTGACATACCCACTGTTTTATTGTTAATCATTAGATCACCCCCTCCCTCGCCCCCTATTTCTACAAGTCCTTGGTGCTCTCTCGCCCTCTGCACCAGTGGATTGTGTGGTCATTAACACATGCTGCTGCAGTATATCGCTACATGTGGTTCTACACACAATACAACCACTAGGGTAATTACAGCCTTGGAATGCTTTGTGCACACGATAGGTACCACCTCCGTACCACCCAGGATGCCAGCAGGGAACCACCTGGATACCAGCCTAAAACCTTCCCACAATACACAATGTGGATTCCACATACCACATTACCACGGACCGATGGTCCATGGTCGTTTGACAGAGCATGATATATTTCCAATTCCTTTCCTGATTGAGATAGCTGAAAGTCCCAGTTAGGTGCCAGTTTAATTGTGGTTTGTTAAGTGAGACTTCGAGCAATGGTCGCACAATCGTGATGAATCTCACTTCAAGATGGAATGAGCGTGTTGTGCAGATATTTCAAGTAGATGTTATGACCATATTGAGAATAAGAATGAACATACGACACTAAATTAAGCACGTCCTTTTGTGTTGAGCTAGCAATGCGGTGAGCAAATTTTACTGAGATTTGTAATACACTCTCCAGATTACACGATGAACTTGCGAAATTGTCATAAAGTGTATCACATTAAATCCCTTCCTGCGAGATGGACTCAATCACAGGAGGTTTGGAAACTTATCCTTGTGTTTGCCTTCAGGCGAGTTACTCCTACCGTGTCCGTGAACAGCCTGCACAAGAGAAGGGAACGAAGTGAGGCTAAACGTATGTTTGATGATGGAACCGGACAAAAACAGGTAAATCACCACCTTAGTAACCTGGTGTACCTCTGAGATAACTTGAATTTATGGGTAAGAATTTTATGAATTTTCTTCTGCAGTATTCCATTGAATGGCGTTACAATGGATCGCATATCCTATAATATTTTATAGATCACTGCATTGATTATTACACCGATTACTATCATAAAACGGCCGATTACTCCCCTCGGCCCCTTGTTGTCTATACGTCGAGGGAGAGAGGGTTCAACACAACTATGTGTATGTGTGAGAGTGTATGTTAATAACAATTCCCTCAACGCTAAACCCTCTACTACTATCCCCATGTACTGAGGCAGGCTAATGCCAAGCACATTGTCAAACACAAAAGCAATGGTAATTTCCCCCACACTCCCCTCTCTCTGTGCAATGTGTGGAAATCCAGGTTTATAATAGCGAGGGGACCGGAGAAATGGGAGAGAGAGAATGATTTTAATTCGGGGGGGGGGGGGNGAGCTAACAAAATGCACCAATGACCAGAGCACAGATCCATGGAACCATCCATGAATCCAGTGAGGTAGAATGTTACTGAAAATAGTGTGACTTCCTTACGCAGTTCTGTATGTTAACGAGGTCCCACTTCTTTGTGAGGGGTCGCTGGAGACAGCTGGACAGGGAGTGTTATAAATCCAGCTAGAAACCATGTTCAAAATGCTGTTTCGGAACAACCAATTATTGTGCATATAAGGGGTCATTCACAATAATAATTCCTAGTGCATTGTTGATAGTACTAGTAGCAGAGGTCTGAGAAAAAACACTCATTCTCAATAAGTAGACACGAGATTCTTGATTCATGTGGATTCTTGTGGATAGAAGAAATAGCAGTGCACTTGGTTTTTATGTGCAACGTTGACACCACTACGTCATTGAGCGTTTCCTTGACACCACTTTGCAATCATTGTGAGGGCGACGATGGAATGCAGTCTCTGGCGCTCGTACGACAGAGTAGCACTGCCTTGGAACCATAAAGCCTTTTTCAGGGAGTGCTTATTGCTTTTAATTTTTTCTTGTTTTGCAGAGCTCTGGAGAGTTCATTCTGTGTTGCATTCTGAACTACCGATGAAATGGCTGTGCACTCGCTTTATACGTGCTGCCTTGACACCACTACGTCATTGAACGTGTGCTTGACACCACTTTGCAAGCATGCGTGGTAGCGACGATTGAATTTTGGAATCTTCATTTTTTGGTTCTGCAGCAGTGAAGTTTTTTGCCAGATATCCGTCAATGATAATACAACATCTTTGTTCTCTGGACAATCGATCCGAACCTTTTGAATGAGCTTGCTTGTATTGGGACATGTTTGTATTTTGGGACGATGGTATTTTGGGACGTGTACTCTACATTGTTCATTATTCATTTACTCATTGCTGATGGGTTACATGAAGAAAGGAATGGGACATGTGGAGCTCGTCACTAAGTAGACGTTTAGTTCATGTAGCGCGCAAAGATGATTATTATGAGAAAGTTCCCGCTTGGATGTTAACATTCACTTTGATATAAACTATGCTGCGCGCGCTGCGCTATGTCAAATACCAAATACGCGCGGAACATGCGCAACTGTGGAGCTCAGAATTCCGAAGTTCTGGGTGGCCCAGCCTTGCAGTTGCAAGCTGCGAGGGGGTTCTCTCTTGCCATGCCTGCTGATACTGAGATCCAAATCGCAGTTGACAGTGCAGGACAGGGCCTTCCATCTGTAGGGCAACCGCTGATGATTCACAGTTTAGATTCTTCCCTCTCTTATGCCAATCCTTGGATAAGAAAATCGATATCCAGTATTTTGCTATGTTTGCNTATTGCATACTGACTTTGGCTGAGCTACTCCAGTATCTATAATTGTTGATGGGTAAGATGAGAAAAAAGGGACATATGGATCTCGTCACTAAGAAGATGTTAGTTCATGTAGCGCGCAAAGATGATTATTGGGAGAAAGTTCCCGCGTGGATGTTAACATTCACTCTGATATAAACTAGGCTGCGCGCGCTGCGCTATGTCAAATACGCGCGCGCGCAACATGCACGTATCAGATCAGGTGTGGAATGATGGATGATTTCTTAATCCCACACTTTGTCCTTGGGCACTGATCAGTGCATGCACCGCTCCAAAGAGGATATGCTATGATTTATTAGATCACTGATTCATACCTCCTTTCTCAACTTCAGACAACTTCATGCAATTCCTGAATTTTGAATCAATCTCTTTGGTCTCTAACTATCCTCGTGTCTCTAATTCAGGTCTGGAGGATTGAAAAGATGCGTCCTGTTGCCGTCCCTGCAGCCAAATTCGGGCAGTTTTACTCCGGGGACTGCTACGTTGTGTTCTACAGCTACAAAGAGAACGGCGGCCGTGGGAAAGAGGTCCAGATTGTCTACTACTGGATTGTAAGTGATGTAAATTGTACAGATATCTGAATTGTGACTGCTGACTGAATATGACCTGATGAAAATTTCGTGCATAAGCAAGTCTTCATGATGACAATGATGTTGAAAATGATACGTTTAATATTCATGACAATATATTACATGTCATATCCAACGTTCAGGGTGCCCATAGCACACCTGACGAGAAGGGGGCAGCTGCAGCATTTGCTGTCGAGCTGGACGACAAGCACAATGGCAGGCCGATACAAATGAGGATAGTGCAGGGCAAGGAACCCCCTCACTTCATGCTCATTTTCAAGGGAACACTCATCATCCGTAGAGGTGGTGTGAAGAGCTCCTTCAATGCTGTCAAGGACAAGAAGGTTTGTGCGAGTGTTCCACAACAATAGCATCCATTGTTATATTGTTCCTTTGACATGAACTCCATGATAGATGTAATGAATTATATTGGACAAAGAGCTAAAAATAGCACTAAATACGATGCTAAAGACCACTTCCGCACGGGAGTTATCGCTCCGGACCTGTATTTAACTTTTAATCCTTAATGAACATTCAATATCACACTTTCTAATTTAAGGAAAATGGATCTATGAACGGTAGTGAATCCGAATTTATGGTGAGTTCCCATATACCCGGCTAATGTCTGGTTGCTATTTACCGAGTAGACATGCTGTTTCTGTAGTTGAGATTCCAAATGGACAAGCATGAGCATAGGCGCCCCTAAAGAAGGAATGGCAAATACCTTGCTATAGTTTGAACTAAGCCGTGGCTGTACTGTGGTAGCAGAGCTGCACAGTTTATATCATATCTTGACAAAACGAGCATTTTGCTAACGCACGACGTTGCAATTCCTGGATCTGTAGTGCGGGCCGCGGGTGTTTTTGTCATTCAAACGAGTGGGTACCTGTTCTCATGACACCTTCTCCCCTCGTGCCAACTCTGGATCTGATTTTTCCGAGGTTTCAGCTTGCGCATTGGAGGAGGAAAAAGAAATCAGGACAGGTATTGCAAGAACCTAACACACAGCGACACACGTTTTGTAAGGTACACAATATATATATTCGTGATAGGCTCAGGCACATCCTTGGGCTCCTACTTGTCTTTTCTAGCGCGATTTAGATTGAGAGTTGCATGAACTTGCAGATGCACCAAGTTGAACTCCAAAATGAACACCAAGCATGCGCATGTTATCGATTTATGTGAAGAAACGGGTCATCTTCTGTAATCTCCTGGTCTTATTCTGATTGAGATCAATTCCATGTGGCTGCTTGTAAAGCTGCTGCCGTACTTGATACGCCGATAGATATGCCGCTTTTCTTGTAAAGTGTACCGAATTACCACTGATATCACAAATCACTCATGAGGGACTGAGGGTACTCTGCACTATTCATCACGATCATCTCTAACACTACCGTCAGTTGTCATAAGATGTTAAATTAGTGTAAGATGCGTGACATTAGTTTTAGATATGACAACTGACAGTAGTGACTATAGTGTTAGGAATGTCACATCACTGTCACAATTCGCATTGTCCCACCTTTCACTATAGTGTCGCGTCTTGTGACATGTCGCATGTTTAGGAAGCGGAAATGCCCCCTGCACCAGAAGTTGATGACGGGGGAGCCAAGTTGTTCCATGTAAAGGGAAGTTCGGAGGATTGCTGTAAGGGAATTGAGGTAATGGTCATATCATGATCATATCCTGTCTAGATATTGATGACGAGTTGATGAAATAAACTGCTGTGAAATAAAGTGCTGATAACTGATGCTTGATCACGCGACAATTATCTCCCCCAGATTGTGGCAAGAGCCAGCAACCTGAACAGCAACGATGTGTTTGTCCTGTCATACGACATCACGACCTACGTCTGGTATGGGAAGGGGTGTAACTCACTGGAGATGAAAGTCGGGGACTACATCGCTACGTCCATCGTCAACAAGACCGCTCCCATGATAGGTATGTCTATTTAATGCTCAATTGCTCAATGCCCACTCCCAGTGCCCATGCTTATGGGCTTGGGCAAACTATAAATAGGATATTATTGCTGATTCATTGATTGAAGAGTGAAATCTTGTCATATAATCAGTGAATATTCCTGATTTGCGCTCTAGACCCAATATCACTGGTTCGCGATATAAATATGGATGCATCCATCCCGGTGATAGTATGGATCCTATCATGCTATTTCTCCCGACACAGGAGTACACGAGGGTGCTGAACCAGCCCAGTTCTGGACACTTCTCGGTGGGAAGGAGGACTACGCTGACTCGGTGATCCTCGCCTCTGCCGAGCCCATCTACCCTGCCCGCCTGTTCGTGCTGAGCAACGCCAAGGGATACCTCGCGATTGAGGAGATCGTCGACTTTGCTCAGGAGGTATTATCATGATTCCGCGACATCACATCGTCACTAGATCGTAGCATGAGTCTTGACACGTGTCTTTACAACAGGACCTGATCGAAGATGACGTCATAATATTGGATTGCCGAGACGAAGTGTTTGTGTGGATTGGCGCCAATGCTAATGAGGAGGAACGGTCCAAGGGACTGAAGATAGCCCAGGATTACATAACCTCAGACCCCACGGGCAGGGACCCTGATGATGTGACTATCTACCAGATAAGACAGGGATACGAGCCACCTAACTTCCGGGCCCATTTCGCCGGGTGGGATTTCAGACTGAAGAAACCCAAAGAAGGTAAATTGCAATGAGAACTGTCCGTTCTTTGGATTCGATACGTATCATTCGTAACACACTCTTTGTATGACACGGCACAGAATGCAGCAGACATGTACTGAATCACACACGATGTATCAGTATCACACCATACTTCAACCACTTTCTACCCCATAATATTCACACTCAGATATTGAAGCTGAGGATGGAGTGGCGCTAGCAAGTGAAGTTCTGGCTGAACTCCAGCGAGACTACTACCCGTACTCCGAGCTGACTGGTGGCCAGTGTCCTCCTGGAGTCGACCCGTGCAATAAAGAGGTATTCCCCTTAATTTTATGTTTATTCAGTTGATACCTGCTCAGCTCAGTGTTCACTGTTTGTAACTACCTTACTAATAATTACTTGGTGATGACAGTGATTGGGATGATAAAACGACCTCTACTTCAGGATTATCTGGATGACAAGGACTTCGATAAGATATTTGGCATGGACAGAGTTAAGTTCCGAAACTTGGCCAACTGGAAAAAGATTAACATGAAGAAGGAGTTCAAACTATTCTAAACGTAGACTCGCTGATTCTACCGTTTTCTCCTGGCAACCGACGCAGCAAAGTGCTTCAAATATAGGGACAGTTTTAGTGTATTGTTCTAGCAATTTATTTTTAGAAAACATTATTATTTTTGTTTTATTTTTAGGGATCACTCGTGGACTATCCTTGAAGCAGGTGTATAGATTTTGCTCTTTCGAGATGTTCATGTCGTGTAAATATTTCATCTATAGATTTCTTTACCGAAAACTTTTTTATCCATTGAATTTCAATTCCGAAGTTTGCTATAATTTCATCTTAGAAGTTCCTTCACTTCTGTATTATTTCGCTTTTCTTCATCCAATTCGATATTTGAGGTGCTGAAAGATTGTATAGTGAAGCAATGAAATTTTGTTTTAACTTTTGAATAAAGGTTTCATTTATTGGTTTAGAGAACAGGCTAAGGACTTTCTATGAAGACCCCGCCCATATAATGGCGAAAGTTGATTGGCCAAAAATTGAGAAATATACCGTTTTATCAATGAAAATGACATCGCGCGCTACATCAAACACTTGGAATTTGTTTCGTGCGCGCGCGTCTCGTAAACATGTCCATCATTATATCCCTAGACCGGGTTATAAATAGATCATCCAAAATTACTGATCCAGGTTATCACACTATTCCACGAAAATAGACCTTTCCTGAGAAATGAAGATGGAATTTTACCTAAATTAGTGGTGGTACTTTAGTATCATGTTCTATGTCGAACTTAAACTATAATTTGAATGGGCATGAAGCTTCCAGTNATGAGTGTGGCAGTGTGGCTGCCACACTCCTCGTAAGGTCTACTCTTGTTTCGTGCGCGCGCGTCTCGTAAACATGTCCATCATATCCCTAGACCGGGTTATAAATAGATCATCCAAAATTACTGATCCAGGTTATTACACTATTCCACGAAAATAGACCTTTCCTGAGAAATGAAGATGGAATTTTACCTGAATTAATGGTTGTACTTTAGTATCATGTTCTATGTCGAACTTAAACTATAATTTGAATGGGCATGAAGCTTCCAGTTCCACAGCCACTGAACATTCTGATTATCGACACACCCACACAGACTCACACTCACACACAGACTCACACTCACACACAGACTCACACTAACACACACTGTACACACACACAGTCTCATACTCACACACACACTAACGCATACACACACTGCACAATATGTACACAAACACACGCACACACACGAATACACACACATCAACATATACTTGTGTGTCACGTATCCGCCAATAACAAAAGACTATAGTTGTTGTTCCGGCATTTGCTTTGTAATTATATTCACAGCGACCAATATCAGTTATCACCACACGACACGAATAAACCGATGTCCCTAAATAGAAACATTACACAAAGATAGAACATAATATTCTTTTTCAATGAGTTGTCGGGGAATTCTTTTCCAAACTGCTGAGATAAACAATTGTTCAACAATTGGATCAATTGTTCGAATGGTGGTTAAGGATGATTTGCAATTGTTCAAGACTGTTGGGAAATTACTACAATGTACACTGGTTCATTATACATTACTCATGTATAATACATCCACATATGATATCGTATATTTTCTCCTCCTTGACGCCATGGTGAAGCAGGGCAACGCCCTTACCGGACAATCTACACGGCAGTTTTCATCTCGCACCAAGATTCCGCTCTCTGTAATAACGCTACGACGTCATACAAATTGCCATTTTCATATAATTGCAAATGCTTGACGTCAGCGATGGACAATGAGTTACTAGTTAGCGAAGAGATTACAAGTTGTTTTCAATTGGTCAAGAATACACTGTTTAGAGTCAATAGAAACGCAGCCACTCCAGAAGTAAGGAAATTCTGTGTATAATGTGTAGAACATCAACAATGACTGCGGGGATATGTGTTTCAATCACTAATCATAGTTAACAAGATGAGCCCCGTGTTTGAAAACAAGATTTCATAATTTTCACAGTGCGATTACCCAAAAATATCCCAAACAATGACACAAGGAAATACTGACAGTCCAACACATTGAATAGACACTGTTTCAGCTAGAAATGGTAACAGCTATCATGGAAACAATTGTCATGGTACAACTGTTGTCATGGTAACAGTTGTCATGGTAATATTGGTTGCCACTGTTTCACTGTTGTGCCACGCTGCGAGCACACGTGTTCCCACATTGTCCGTGACTGTCCCTGTGCAGCACTTGATAAAACCACTCGCCCCATCAACAGATACGACGTGGACCGGCTGTTGCGTTGGTGGTCCCGTACCTAAGACAAGACGGTTAGAATGGATCAGGAATTAGGGCCGTAGCTATTATACTGGAAAATAAGGGCAGAGACGCTACTCTGATCAACCAGTATGATACGTTCCCAATCCAGGGTAGGGACAGGCTACTACCGTCGCAGAAACCTGTATTTATTAGGGTTGCCGGCTGTGAGTCGGTCAGAGTACAAATGGGTTGGGGACAGCTGCTCAACGGATTTAAGGGAGGAATCTATAATTGCTATAGTGTTGGGGACATCTGTGAGAATGTATAATGACACCATGCCGTTACCAACTTAGCGAATATAAATCCCCGTTATTATACAGCTCTGATATTGAAATGAGAATGAAATTCGGCCACGGAGATTTAGTGTAGCCGGGCAATAACTTGAGCCAGGAATAGAATTGAGAGGATAATAATAGGCCGAATTCGAGTGACAATAATAGGAATAGTGAATTCGGGGGTAATTAATTAGTATTCACGGGACCATATTTATAAATGTCCATTGTTTACTCAATTGGATAACGAACCGTATGAACTCTATGAATAATCAGAAGTGATGAACCTATTAGCAATAGATGAATCTATTGAAATGCTAAACCGATACCCTGAACCTTCTTTCCACGCTTGAGCAGCTATATAATTAAAGCTATAATAATATATCCAATCTATGCTGTGCCCACGAAGCGTCATGGGTCAATTCATTTCCAAATTCCCTCATTTCAGGAATTACTCATCTATAACAAAACATGTGCCATCTTCTACAGGACATGGTGATATGAATGTAATATAGGCAAATTGGCGGGCATACTGATACGATCGTGCCATATGGTCGTAGAATGTGTGTGTGTGTGTGTGTGCGTGTGTGTGTGTGTGTGTGTGTGTGTGTGTGTGTGTGTGTGTGTGTGTGTGTGTGTGTGAAAAACGTGCTAGAGAGATATACGAACCACTCACACCAACTCACAGACACACAGTCAAACACACACAAACACACGCAGCCACATAGACAGACACAGACACAGACGGACACAAACACATCCACACACAAACACAAACAGATACAGACACACACACAGACACACACAGACAGGCACACATACAGTATACACACATGCAGTATACACACACAAAGACACACAGTCACATAGACAGACACACACAGACACACACAGACACAGACAGGCAAACATACAGTATACACATAAGTATACACACACAAAGACACACAGTCACATAGACAGTCACATAGACAGACACACACAGACACAGACAGACACACATGCAGTATACACACAGACACAGACAGACACATATGCAGTATGCACATAAGTATACACACACAAAGACACACAGTCACATAGACAGACACAGATACGGACACAGACAGACACAGACACACACATAAACACACACATAAACGCACACAAACACACACGAACACGGTGTCGTCGTGTTATTTATTGAAATTGAAAAACTGTTCGTTAGACAGTAGATTATGGCGGATCAGGAGGCTCACCTGGAATTTTNACAAAGACTCACACACACAAACACACACAGCCACATAGACAGACACAGACACAGACGGACACAAACACACCCACACAAAAACACAAACAGATACAGACACACACACACACAGACAGCCACAGACAGACACACATACAGTATACACACATACAGTATACACACAAAGACACACAGTCACATAGACAGACACAGATACGGACACAGACACACACAGACACACACATAAACACACACAAACACACACAAACACGCAGGTCACACAGGTCACTCACATAAGGTGTCGTCGTGTTATTTATTGAAATTGAAAAACTGTTCGTTAGACAGTAGATACTCTAGAGATAGTGTATGTTCTGATATCTGTTCAGTGTCCAATTCATGGCCTTATTCGGTATACTATGTTCATTGTTCATTGTTCAACTTAGACCGTAGTTTTAACATCAAAAACACCCATATCTAGATGAACGATGAATTCCCGAATGTGAGCGCCAAGGAGCCGTCGTTTTCCGAGAAAGTGTAAAATATCCTAACTTCATGAGGGCATTTTAATTAGTCACCTCATTATGTGATTGATATTTAAATAATAACTGAACAGGATATAATATTCATGGTCATGTTATGCGACAGCTGGTGTTCTGACAAGTAGTGGTTTTCTGATCACTCCTCCCTTCCTTAACGGGCTTACCTCAATTGTTACGGAGAGTTCACAAAGCAGAGTCTTGGGCGGGAGATCGAGTGTGAAAAACTCCTGAAATAGGGATTCAGTAACAACTCCTCACTGGAACAAGGCATTTTCTATAATATTCAGGAATGGTATGGTCTTGCTAAATTGATTGATAATTATACATGACTCTATCATAATATGAATACGATCCTCAGTGATGAACAACATTGGTGAGTGATGAGTAATGTTTGTTGAACAAGCGTTCGAGGGAGTGTACAATCGCTTCACAGTGTCTACTTCTCTTTAACTCAGAGTGATTTACTTTACCAAGACCGCCGTAATTCAGTGCACAATGATATGTCAGCATTTTGTGTGTGTGAGTGTAGTGTTCCACGCCCGGAATTCCGTGTTGAAAAACCGAGGCGATTTCCGAGTCGTTCAGAGTCCGGAAAAGCATGGGTTGCTCCATGACACGGAAATCCGTCNGTGTGTGTGTGTGTGTGTGTGTTTGTGTGTGTTTGTGTGTCTGCGCTACGACAGTTGCTCAGCCGTAGCACAATGTCTCTTGACACGAATCAGTGTATTGAACGTGTCAATTTACACCAGTATTGTCTGACACACTGGACACTGTCCAGTGGACAGGTTTCAAGAACAATGGAATATCTGTTATGTGACAACGCAATCCATATAAGGCGGCGAATGGAAATACAAATCCATTCAAACGTGAAATACCATTACATCCCGGTTTGCCTATTATATACAGTGATGAATGGTAAATGAATGCCTATTATATATAGTGATGAATGGTAAATGATTCAGATACATGATAGGCAGTTATAATTCGACATTGAAAAGAGCCCCCCGTCTTCCCAATTCACCAGCAACTCACTCACCTCCCAAACTGGAGACGAATTGATAGCTTCAGCAACGCAAGTTTTCTTCTTGTGAACTAATTCCGAACCAACGTGTACTAACACTCGGCAGTAGGGCTCTGAAAATCCGAGAAAACAGTTTAACTAATAGAGATCAATTATTAAAATGCGGTAGTACTACTTCTGACCTCTGTTACTTTACCTGAATAATGTAAGATATCACATCCAGGTGCAACACGTTTAGAATTTGAAATGTCCGTTCTTTTGTAAAGTAATATTGCGTTTTGACTAGAATAAAGAATTTTACTAAACTAACTATCGCATTCAGTTGCTTGAACTTTCACCTTCACATTCAATGGAAACTTCTGGTAGATTTACCACTATTGTATAGCTAACACTATAATTGCCCCACCTTAATTAACCCACCCTAAGTGGTGTACCACGAAACACAAGTATATACTACTCCCACTCCTATATTTATAGGAGGAGATGTGACCACACCCTTCTTAATATAGCGCATTGTAATCTGTGCTCTTCTTCCCCCCCCCCACACACACATGTGAGTAGTGTTGAGAAATAACGTGTTCACACATTTCCATACACAATGATATGTACATTGTACACGCTGCGGTGTGGGCGTGTCCACAATGAACACAACCAGGACAATATATGTGCTGGCACGATGCCAGATTCCCACTATCTCGTTTGATTGACTGAGCTAATCATAATGGAGTTGTTCGTGATGACACCTTTCTCAATGAAAATGATCAGGTCAAATCCACATTTATCCTTAATTCAGTCTGTTTAACTTAATAATTTTCTGTTAAACTTAATAATTTTCGCGACCTTCAACTCACGTACAAAAATAATATAACCAGTGATATCCTCGGTGGTATTGATGGCGGTATGTGGAATTGTGGCACCTGGTGTGAGTGGTACGTGGTGAAGTGACGCCCCACACCATTTCATGACCAGAGAAAATGAACTTGCGGCAGAATTGAACATGAGGGAGGATAGAATCTGGGTAAGGATGAGCTCTGGGAGTGTTCCATCGTCATAATTGCCATATTGATGTACAGCAGGATGGACCAAAATCTGCCTCCTGATGCGGCACACATCTCCACCCGCTCTCTCTATAGAGACATGATGTATGCTATATCTATATATACACAATAATTGTGTAATGGTATATTAGCTAGGGCGGAGCTCCTCTAATGATGGTCACGTGGGAGCCACGCCTGCATGTAAACCGAACCAGACGACCAGATCACGTGCCTAACACGTGTTATGTCACGATGGTTGCTTAGTAACGGATCATCACATGTGGTGATCACTGTGTGGAGTATGTGTCTGTGTGTGTATGGATCATGTAACCTGCTGTTTCCTTATTGTACAGAACTATCCAAGGATAGCTGGCCCGGAGACTATAGTGGTTTAGGTATTGAATATTCTTATAGCATATGCCATCATATTATACAGACACACAAAAGATGCAAGGTTTTACGAAAAAGGTACCGTTATAACAATTATAGGAAAGGGCGTGTCCATTGTCCACACTACCTTACACTTAGCATAATGAAGACATTCCATTGTTCGTTTATAACTTAAATGTGAATTAACAATCTTCGAATGGTCAGTATTTGAAACAAATAATATCAGATAGATAATAGGTATATGATAAAAGCAATTTGCACAGCCAATGTCACGTAGGGAAATCTATGCATGTGCCTCATCAATTGAGAGGATATTACTGCAAAATTAACTCACCCAAGGTTCCAGACATATCAACAGGAACAAGTCCGGAGGCTCTTATTATTCCTATCCTTAATGAATCTGTGCAGACAGTAAGAGCTACTTCCAGTGATCCAAACTGATCCTGAAAAAATACAATACACCGAAGTGATTCCTAAACCACCCTATAAAGCTATAACATGGTTGTTTTTCTCTTACTCTTGATTTCAACAATGGGAATTTATTAGGCAGTAGGTAGGTACCTGTGCAGTTCTGTGAGGAATGATCTGACGCTTTAAGGATAATGGTTTATCCTCATCTTTGAAATTGAATTCTCCAAGGTCGATTGTGACTTTTCCAATGCAAAGGTGTCGTGTACTAGACTTGTAATCGTAAACTTGAAGGCTCAGACTTCTTGTCTGGACCTCTCTTGATCCAACACCAAATAAAAAATCTTCATCACAAACAAAGAGGGTTGAATTTCTTTTAACTCGCGTGGTCTGGCGATTGCCTCTCTTATATTCAGGCAACAGATGAAGCTTCACATAGGGATTAACTACAATGTTTTCAGACAAATTGAGTTGAACTTCCCCCACCCGAACAGCTAGTCTATTGGCAAAATGGTAAAACTTAATGGAGCACACAATACTACCACATACTGATGCTTCAATAGGAGTGAACTGAACTAATCTCCTGTGATCAGATTCAGAGGTGAAGGAAAATTGTGACTCAGAATCTGAATCTTGAGCTATTGATTTGACTACACCCTTCTTCTGAGGGATGATATCCACATATGATGGTTTTAATGAGTCATTCAGAACATAAGTCTCTGTAGAAACAATTGCAGGTTGCTGCTCTTTCTGTTTGATAAAACTAAACAAATTCTTGATACCTAGTTCTTCACTGGTGTCACCTCTTGAACTTACTCCAAGGAATGACAACCATGAGAATTGAGGATTGTTCCCATCTGTCTGATTTTTCTTTTGTCGCATACATTCAAAACACAAAAACACCATTAAAACGCAGAAAATAAAAAGTATAACACCAAGTACACAGAATAAAATTACAAGCTCCTCTGATAATGCTGATGACATTCTAATCCACCATGTTTGAGCTTTCAACCTTGACTACACCCTGAGTCAGTGAAACTTAACTTTTTGTTAACCATAAGAGATTATACAATAGACATGAAAGGAATACATAAATAGGGGACATGAATCAATGGGGAAGATCCTGCAAATATAGCAAGATTGACACGATCATTGCCAGGTTTATCTGCACAGCAGCCAGAAGCCAAATTAAGTTTAAGATGTTGCTAGTATTCAAAACTGAAGATCAAATTGTGCTCTTATTGTGGACTTCGCTGCTTGAACTTCTTCAATGGTTAGAAAGCCATAGGGTCATTTAATTCTAAATTGAAAATTGCAAGGGTTCTTATCATTCAGCTGGAAAATGCTGTCAAACTTGTATCACCCTGGATGAGTGGATGCAACCGAAAATTCAAATAAATAAATGTTCGAACGAAATGATGACAGTGCAGTCCCAAAAATTTAAGATAAATTTGAAAAATTTAGAATTTGGAAAATTAAGTCATGATGAATTAATCATGATTTTGTCTGACCTCTGTTTCTCTAGCGTGCGCGAGAAACAGAGGTGATCAGATAATTATCTTTAATTTTAATTTAAATTTTGTCGATCGATGATATAACCTGTCGAGAATTTCGTTTCGCGCGCGCGGCGCAAACTAACAAACATATCCTCAGACAGCCGCTGGCGCACGCCGCTTCGCGGCTTGCATCAGCGGTCTGGCATTGCATCGCGATGCATGCGCCCGACAATTTAAATTCAAATCTGACAATGGACAATTTCCATTCTCCTCCCGAACAGGCGGGCTTATTGTTTCGTGCGCAGTTATCGCAAACAAATAACAGTTCGGCGCGGCATTCGGATGAAGATCAAGACGTTTGCGCCAAGCGCGGCGCATGAAGCAGTGGACAGATAGCATTCGGCTAATGCCATGTGCTACATTGTCATGTTACCTGACCTGTTAATGTTCAACGCGCGCGCGTGTTAACAGGTCAGGTTTGTTAAATTTTATTTGACCTCTGCATCTGTTTCTCGCGCGCGCGCGCCTAATTCATCGAAGGCCGAAACATCAAAGGCCTGCTTTAGATGATTGAACATTGTAGACAGTGATACAAAGTCAATTGAATCGAACCCACACACTTGTTCACCACAAATCTACTGACAGTTTCAAGACATTATAGTCTCTTCTTCAGGATGTCCACAAAGTGTGGCCCTCGCTTCTGAGATTAGATGAAATGATATGATGATGTAAATTTTGTTAAGTGTTTTCTTAGCCGTCAGCATGAGCACCCTCGTGCAATTTAAAACTTGCGCTACTAGAAAAGGATCAATTATGAAATTTGTAGGATTTTACCCTACCGTTGGTGGGTGCAATTTTCAATCCCCCTTGCCAGGGATAAAATCCCGTCAGCAAGGGTAGGCAAGTAGGGTAGCAAGTAGGCTCGTTCAACAGTAACTATACATTCTCTGTTTTAGAAGTGAGTCCAAAGGACCTCGGCATTGCTGAACAGATGTGGGTAAACAGGTTACTGACTATTCAACCCTTCGGTCTGAACAAGGAGAAACCTGGTGGTGTATTAGGATCATTCAGATCCATGGCCAATAGATCACTGGACCTAGGGGTCCAGTGACCTTCAAATTTTTTTACCTAATTCAGACTAATGCTTTTATTACTGTTTTTCATTACTTTTCAGAGCTGTTATTTTCAGTAGGATTTCGGCTTCGGTTTTAATTTTTAATGTCTCAGGGGTTTGATTGTCATTGAAGTATTTTAAATTCATAAGAGTTGGTATTTTAAATTTATATGTTCCTAATTCATCTATAATCTCATCATTTTCATCTCATATCATTTTCATCATCATATCATTTTCATCCAATCTCAGAAGCGAGGGCCACACTTTGTGGAGATCCTGAAGAAGAGACTATAATGTCTTGAAACTGTCAGTAGATTTGTGGTGAAAAAGTGTGTGGGTTTGATTCAATTGACTTTGTATNCAGGGCACTACGTTGGGGCACTCAGGGCACTACGTTGGGGCACTAAAAAGGGCACTCAGGGCACAACGAAGGGCCGCACTCAGGTACGGTGTTCCTGAAGGTCCCTTATGCAGTACACATTATATATTCATAGTTGCTTATAAGGGACCTTCTCGTACAAGTCGGTCGCGGTGTTGATCTATAGTATGGTGGCTCATAACCGCCAACATGTTAACATTTTAAAAGACATATTTGATAAAGTCTTATACAGTCTATGCAGCTGTATAAGTCAAAAAAGCTCCCGCGCGCGGCGCAAAGCCGCGCGATTTGCGATCGCGCCGCGCGCTATATGATAGTGACCCTTAGAATCTTTAAATAGTAGCGGATAATATTTATAACTATTTATTGGACATAAACCAGCACTAAACTACCATGTTCGGTAACCTGAAAAATTCTGTTTTCTGACGCGCCGCGCAGCTCTTATTATTCAGCATTTTTCTTCTTTAATACATGATAAATAATTCCAATTGAATTTTTATGTAATTGTTAATCATCTTAGCAAATTTTGTTTCAGACTCTACACAAATCCCTTGATTCATTTGCCTTATTTGTCACATTGAAATGAGAGATGTGAGGTGCTAAGTTTAATTCTTTAGAGCCATCAATTTGCAACATTGTCAACAACATAACATCTTCTAACTTATGGTGTGCAGAAATATGGTAGAAATATGTAGTAGTGGTGTGCAGAAATATGTAGTGAATAATGAATATCTAATTTTATCATTCCACTGTAGCAATGAATGATAAGTCACAGCATAAGTCACCTGTCATTATTCTTCAGTGTATGGTTCATAAATCATGAGATACAAATTATGTTCGCACAATTATGTCCTCCTACATGACAGATGATTTGAGATATTACAGCAGATTAATGCTGTGTTTCAAAGCTACAGCAAAGGTTTCATTAGGACACCAGCAGTGTTATTACAATACAAGCCTGTCCGCCATTTTAGTCTTTGGATTCACTTTATATCCACTCCCTGCTCTCTATAGTACTAAACATCATTAAGAATTGGAGTAAATGATAGAACTATTTCATTGCTAAAGATGTTTCTATACTTACTAAGGTTGTTTCTATACTTACTTTTTTTACGTGTGTTGCAGTTTGTCCTGAGATTATAGCTAGATTTGTACTGTAATTTCAGTCAGGTTTGTACTGTAATTTTAGTCAGAGTATGATCCTTTTCAGTCTAATTCTTTTCATTCTAAGTCCTCTTTGAAGAAAAGAGTAGCAATAGGAGCAAGTTTATACATTTTGTAGCAATAGGCATTTGTTTATGGAAGCTTGACTTGTCTATGCACAGATATGCTACTATAACTGTTAAGTGTGTTTGTTATGGACAAATGACTTCACATTCATCCTTTGCAAGTCATACCAATGAACATATTTCAGTGCATAGCCTATCATTAACTTTGTCAATCTACTCACAAAACCTACTCACTAGTACATGCCCATCCCAACCTCCTAGATGCCCATACCAGTTATTATAAACAGGTTGACTGCATTTCCAATTTCTGTGCTCAAAGAAACATCTCATAGGGTGCAGCTCGATATGACAATTTGATGATATTTGACTGTTTTCACATAATTTTCCTGATAGGTTTATGGCACATTTCAATGAGGACTCACCAACAGTGGACAGTTTGATGCATCACACACTGTGTTCTGTTGAAGAAACTGATACCGAGATAGTATTTGAAGTTCAGGTACCCTCCAATTATTTGTTGATCTAAGTTAGATCAGATACTTCTACTCATTCCCTGACTTCAATATCGTTCACCACAAATAATATCTTTGTTATCAGATAATAAAGTCCAGCAAAGAATGATACAGACCATTGTTTAGCAGCAAATGTTGTTGGTCATTGGTCAGTGGTCATCTCAAACAGATACTTCCTGATGAAGCAAGCTTCCATCCGTTAAGGCATCATACTCTGCAGAGTTTCCATCTTCATGACATCTAAAATTCTATGAGGTGAGACATATAACTTATGTAAGCTTTCTTAAAATACCTTCAGATACTAAATTATAATTAAGTTAGCCTCGGTGTAAATTAGGAGGCCATTGAATGTGTACTATATATACTATGTGTATAGATTAAACCAAGTCCACTTATCCATCGTCCATTTTTGCCGAGATTTAGTATCAAAAGGTCCCACTAGATCGGGGAGGTCGGCGGATGCAACGGGCAAACCAGGGTCGGGAGATTCCCACATGGTGGGCACCTGGTAGGGAGACTTTGCATTAACTATTGTGGGACGTGGGTACCCAGGGATATGATATATGGAGAACCTACTTCCTTCGTGTTCACTACTCAGAGCCTATAATTTGATCCTATGATTTGATGTGACCCACTTGTTCATTGCTGACACCATCACTTACCACTTGTTGCCTGACATCATGGTCTTCAGAATACTGCCAATTTTCGAACTCTCAGACAAGTAGGCACTCTCCTCTACGACATTGGCTGATGAAAGGAGGGTGATCATCGTTGCTACCATCGCTGCGACAACCTCACCATCATAGCTGATAGTATCAGCTGGTACTTTTCAACTCTTCCACCAAATCCTCATCCTACCAAGTCCTCAATCCTCATCCTTCTAACTGCCCCATTCTGGCTCCCCAATTGCTGACGATAGACTTCGAGCAGGCACTCCGATCGTCTCTCTCCTCCACTTCATTCTATGTACCTATGTACTTTTGGTGTAGCTATTCTATGCGAATTGACTGTTCCTTATCAGAAATAAGGTAACTTGAGAATCTCCCGACCTAGTGTCCGCCGACCGAGTTTCCGGTCCCCGGTTTCAACTTGAGAACTAATTCAACCTCAGCTACCAACTCGAGAAATAGTATCCAAATTAATTAATAGTGTCATGCTGATCGATCTGTAAACCTAGGTTTACCTGGTAACACCTAGGTTTACCTTGCCTAAGCAGTTATAACCAAATTTGCTCCACCCAATTACCAAATTACTGGCTATCTATAAAATCATAGAACAGACAATGAATGTTATCTAATTTTTAGGCCAGTGGCGTAACGTTTGAACCATGTTTTTGTTCAGAACATCAAGGGGATAATGGACAGGGGTGCAAAGAGATATGGACATAGGACAATACTTTGCATCGAAGATGTCCGTTGACACCAACATTTCCCCAGGATGATGGAATCGTATCGCAAAGGGAGAAAGTATGTTTACTGCAGACTGCTGGGCGGGCACGACTTGGACTGTAACCCCTGCTGAGATTTGTCCCTGAGATATGCACGGAAGAAAACGACACGCCTGGTAGGAACTCCTATAGTGTCAAAGAACTCATAAGTGCAATTATGAAATGAGCAAATATGCTCAATTAATGTTTATTGGACATCATCATTTAAAACTGCTGATTGTGGACAGCTGGGTACATATGATAAAGTTATCATTGACTGATAATCATGAGTCATGCCACCAGAAGTTTTATAATTTCCGATACCCGGTGATTTACATTTTCAAATCGAATGTATTGTTGTAAGAGAGATATTTTCACTTGAAGTTGAACTTTGAATATGGTTAGGACGTACCTGTTATTCGACAGTAGTTATCTATGACGTCAGTTTGAAAATAACCCGGAGCAATTAATATGAATTTCATTGATATGCTAGGTTGGAGAACACTGTGATTGGATGATTCCTAACTGTCAGTAATCTATAACAGGATACCTTGATAACTGAATTTTATTGAGTGCCCTGACGTGGTGTCCTGAGTGCCCTGACGTAGTGCCCTAGTGCCCTGACGTAGTGCCCTAGTGCCCTGACGTAGTGCCCTGAGTGCCCTACGTCGAGGATTGTATGGAAGGCGCTCCACAAATATATTAACAGTAATATAAAGAGTACCATGCGCGGTCGTACAAAATTTAACGCGGCGCGCGCGCTTAGTTAAAGATAACGAATTGAGGATGATCCAAGGAAAGAGAGAAGTGCGACAATGACCCCCCGATTATTGACCCCTGATATTTGGCCTTCCCATATGAGTGACTACGGATAAATGCAGCATATTCCTAAAGACTCATTCTGATCTTAGGTGAGCGGACATAACACCCCCCAGATACGGCATGCCTGGAGCGTCATTTTCGATATCTGACAATGTCATCGTCAGCCAAGAAAACCATAAGTACTGTGTACTTGAGTAGTGGTGTAACTGTAAGTCATCCGAGATAGCAGTTTGTAAGGGTTAGATTCAGGATTTGCCGTTACAAATGGAGTTGCTGATTATTATTGTCGAGAATCTCATAGTCTGCAACTCCCGAAACGAACAAGTTCACTATGAACGGGCTCCCGACATGGCATGGGCATAATTACGATCAAGACAACCTTTTACGTTCTAAGGCACGATCGATTTAACTATAACTATAAGTATGGCCAGAGCCAGGCTTCTTGTATTATGGAAATCGCCACGACATGGAAATAATTTGAAATTGAAAGGCCTGCAGGAATAATGAACAATTCATTCAGTGCTTCGGTTGCACTTGCCCGGCCCTATGGGTATAGTTATAGAGGCCTGACGTGGTGCCCTGAGTGCCCTGACGTAGTGCCCCGAGTGCCCCAACGTAGTGCCCCGAGTGCCCCAACGTAGTGCCCTGAGTGCCCNGTGCAAATCCAGGGGGGATGGGGGGATATATCCCCCCCCAATAATTTGGTGCCATCCCCTCCAATAATTACAAATATCATCCCCTCCAAAATTTCAACCATCTATATTAACAGGATATGCTAAATTCCGCCGTGTTTGCATAAGCACCTTATTGAAATGATACTCTGCTGCTCTCATTATTGAACATATTATTATCCAATCATAAGCCATCACGCTTTCATGGGTCCAGTGACCACTTGCCAGTTCTGATAGGGAAGGGAAGGTGACAGGTTGTCAAGTTGCCTAAGCAACCTCATTAATGTATGCGTATATGGATAAACAAGCAAATTGGTGCAGTACATAACATCTTTAATCTTTTCCAAAGCTAACCCTACAGGCTAATCACGTTTTCACCTTTAAACCTACTGTAGATTGTAGACCTACGGTGTTGCTACTATAGTTGATACTAGTATATTCTAGTTTTTGATCGTTCCCTAACATTTTGGACGGTTGGAATTGTGATCACACGATAGAAATTTGCCCATTTTGATATCAATTTCGCTACTCTATGGTTAATGCCATTTCCAACTACCATCCCCCCCAATTTTAGAAAATGTCGAAAATATTCCCCCTAAGAACGAATTATACCCCCCAATGAAAAAGACGGATTTGCACCACTGGATACCAAAGAGGTTACCATAGCAACCAACGTACATTGTACCCAAAATGCATACGTTGTATACATTGTTATTACAGCATCCCATTGCCTATCTCTCTCTCCCTCTCTATCTATACACACAGAGTCATTATCTCTGTGCGAGAGACCTGTGTGTGATACGGTATAGAATTACAGCTGGGTTTTATAACTGCTGTTGTGTGCGCGCTCGCTGCTGTGAGGCGAATACATTCCCGCTCTTTGCTATAGTTGTACTCACATTGTACAATGTATACATGTCTTACTACTTAGTGTACTTATCTTGAGGTGTCATTCGACACTTCCCATTCATTTGAGTTGAGTTAGTGTTACATGTTGTCCATATTATTGTGGTGAAATTTAGTTGACACACGATTCCTGGCTATAATGATACCAGTCATGACCCCAAAATGGTATAATTACAGCAACATACGAGCTATCACCAGTACATTTCTCGCTGTGTTGTAGTGTTGTACATTTCTCGCACACGTACTGTGTGACTGTTACATGTTAATTTCATATCTCTGGTTTAAACCAAATATTTTACAGGACACGTTTTTGCTTCCTATTCCTACGCAATTTGTTTACTTTGATCGTCATTTGAATGAAGTATCACCGTTGTTTTCTTGAGCCGTAGCACACGTGTCTTTTGTACACATGGACCATGATAAATGTTGCCCACGATCAGTAAAAAACGACCTTGGAGGTCTACTTCGGCCCAGATATTAGATATGATCAATCTATGTGATAGTGTCTAATAACAATATGCAATATATCCACATTTTACTGTGACTTACTCTAACATCTAACTTACAAATACAACCCAAAAATATGGCGAGGTACTAGGTATGTAGCGAGAACTTTTCGTACGGCTATCAGAAATTCGACACGTTTATCTAAGCAATAGAAGATCGAGTTCACTCAAAGTCAATCAATGAAATTCAATTAAGCGTCAATTAGGGACCTCATAATACGATTGTGTTATTACACACACACTCACTTACTCATCGGTAAAGTACATTAGGAAGCCTTTGCCTCGAGGGCCCATTTACTTAATACTTAGGTAATGATACACAGCGATTGTGTTTTTGTATAGATGTGTCCGTAAATGTGTTGACAGAGTAGGCATACATTGTAGTACAGCGTCTCAGTTCTCTGTTTTATTGGCTTTCTCATCACTTTTTGAGACGTTCATTCTTGAACTTTTTTGTGCCTTTAGGAAAGATGAATCAGTCATTCGCAAAGCTAACGGGCGAGGCTTTATTTTCAGTTAGATATGGTCTATTCTGCCAGCCAACGGCCCAGACCACCAGAGGAGTATGGTGGTGTAAACAACAGCGGTAACTCCAGTCACCAGAGTGGTACTAGCAGCGGTAACTATGGTAACAGTGGTAACTATGGTAACAGCGGGAACTTAGGTAACTTTGGTAACTCCAGTAATCAGAGCGGCAACCATGGTAACAGCGGGAACTATAGTACCAGTAGTAACCATGGTAACAGCAGTCACCATGGTAATAGCGGAAACTATGGTAACAACAGTAACAGCGGTACCCATGGTAACAGTATCAGCCATCGTGACATGGGTCACCACAATAGCAGCACTGGTAACATCACAAGCAACTGGAATACTGGGGGTTGTCATGTTAACAGCGGTAACTTTGGAGACAATGGAACCTTTAACCCAGCCATGACATTCCCCAATCTTAGCATGAACAATCCGCCACCCAGCAACATGCCTCATCAGTTGGTAGATCGCCAACAGTTCAACAGCCAATCAGGAGACAGACTGCAGTTCAACAGCCAATCAGGAGACAGACAACAGTTCTATAACCAATCAGGAGACAGAGAACAGTTCTATAATCAATCAGGAGACAGACAGCATTTTTATAATCAATCAGCAAGAGGAAACGATAAATTCCAATCTGATAACAGGGATGGAGGTCGCGGGAGTTGCGGACGAGACTCCAGAAATACTTCTGATCACATGAAAGACAGCAACCATGGTGATTCACGGAAAAGTCAATCATCCAGTCGTAGAGGAAGTCCCGATCGAAGAGACAGTCCCCGTCGTGAGAGAAGTCCGCGACGAGAGCGAAGTCCCAGGAGACATCGTAGATCGAGAAGTCCCCGGAGGGAAAGAAGATCTAGGAGTCTGAAAAGGGAAAGAAGATCCAGGAGTCCAAGACGAGAGAGGCGGTCGAGAAGTCCACGACGAGACAGAAGATCTACAAGCCCAAGGAGAAGGTCGAGAAGTCCCAGGAGACATGGAGGTTCTCGAAGTCCAGTGAGAAGAGGCAGAGACTCGAGGAGTCCAAGGAGAGAAAGGAGTAGGAGTCTCTCTCGTCGGAGAGATAGTCCAGCTAGAAGTCCAGTGAGGAGGGACTGGTCTGGTAACCATGGTAATCATGGCAACTCTTCATTTGAGGAGCGGGAGAATGTTCAGCAGGATACTGCGCCTCCTGCCGCTGGAAACTCGGGGAACAGTAACACATTCCAAAATGATGGCAGCTTCTTGGAGATGTTCAAAAGGAAGATGGAGGCGCAGAAAAGGGAGGAAGAGATGAAGAAAGCAGGGATGAAGGTAGTTGGTGCAACACATGGGACTGTGTGTGTGTGTGTGTCTGTGTGTGTGTGTGTGTGTGTGTNTCTGTGTGTGTGTGTCTGTGTGTGTGTCTGTGTCTTTGTGCGCGCATGTGTGTGTGTGTTTTCTCTATTTCATTTTCTGATGAAATGTTCTGATGAGATAGCTCAGCTCATCCACACATCTAAAATAACGTTCGAGTTTCATTTCAGACGGAGAAAAAGTCGTTGATTTTCCGGAAAATACCTCAATCGAAGAGACCAGTAATTGTGAGAAGTCTTGGTAACGGTGCTAAGAAGGTACTCGTTACTATACTGTGATTGTAGCATGTGATCGTGAAATCTCAAATTTCGGTATCATCAGCACGGGGCATTTGTTTGGTTATAACATATCAGTGATCCATTAAGGTAGATAAAGTCGTAAAGGGGTGTTGCGTATGTCGACTTGATTTGGGCGTGGTCCGCATTTTCACGCACTATTACTAACGGTAGAGTATCGTTACAGGCTCCTGCTAAGAAACCGGAAGAAGAGGATGATGCATGGGCGGCGTACATGCGAGAAGTGGAGGCATACAAAACGAACAGCTGCACCGATGATGATAGGTTTAGCAGACCACTCTGTAAATGAACAGCTTCCATGGCAACGTTGTAACCATGGTAACCCAAAACACTCACCGCTGGACATTGGATAATATCCGATTATCGATGGTTGTGTAAACAATGATGGTAGTTTTTAGGATTTTGATTATCTATTGACTATTCCCATAGTTTCATGATACCGATAGCGCCGTCTAAAGTGGGACTTCACATTTGACATTTTGACCGATTTTTGCGTAAGTTTTGAACTTTATGACATCTTAACCTATTCATGACTTACTGCACGCATGGGAAACATGGAATTTGTTATTACAATTTTAGATTTCTAAAAAAACTCACTTTTATCATTGAGTCATCCCTCGCAGTTGTGGTAAATTTGATCTGGCAATCTCAGGGGACTAGGGGAGGGTATCGAAACCACTGAAATTTGTAGTTGATTATCTGCTTCATGCTAAATGGTAGTCAATTCCAACCACTGAATGTTGAACTAAAGTATAAAAACTCACCATGATAATGATATGATCTGCCGTCGTCGTCGAGGATTTGAGGGTCTACAATAATAGTGGGACCGCTAATTATCGACAAGCAGAGGAACTGTCACAGGAATTGGATGCGTGACAGGAAGCGTGTCATCTATCATACCCGGCTCGGCGCATAGCTGAAATAGGGTGAACACTGGGAGATAGTGTGGTCACTAGGCATAGTGTCAGTTGAATATACTATAGGAGCTGCCAATGCAATCATGAGAGGAGTGTCGAAATGGGGAGTATAAAACGACTCCTCATTACTGATTAGAGATAGGCGAAGGGTCAGGAACGGTGAAAATTTGGCGGTACGATCCCCATATCACAACCCTATCCGTATAATCGCAGCATCGCCACTCCCATCTCGTACAAGCAGCACAGAGTACAGTAGTACACGTACTAAGCAGAACCATCATCATAAGATAAACTGTACGCGTGAGTTAGTAACATTGGTGCATTTTGTATAATTAGGTGCATGATTCCAAACCGATTAACTAATGTAGTATCCGAAAACGCGCATTGATCCCGATACAAAGTGTGTGTGGTGTCGCGGGACACATGGTCACACCGACTCAATCACGTGTGCGTTGTCATGGTGACACGTGACCAGCATCCACACCACGCCACGTGATGGGATGTGAGTGTCTCGTGAGATTGACACTCGGCCGTGATTGGCTCACGATCTATTAGTTAACTGGTGCATGTTGTGTCCTCACGACACACACATTGTATGTCTCAGCACTTTATCAGTTGAGCAGCTGTTGATGTCGGAGACGTGTTGTTCGATTTGGTCCACCACGGACCCCCACTGTGATGAGCCTGTGATTGTGTGTGCGCTAGCTGGTCTCCGCTCAGCTTCCTGGGGGTCGTGACCTCAGGGAGCATGTATTGTGCGACTAGGAATTAGAATCATTCATCCGGAAACACACACATATTCATGATAAGACACGTCATATTCATGATAAGATGCATAGCTGCTATCGTACCCCTTGCAGTGTGCGGGAACTGTTCCAAATATTGCAATACGAGAACTTCTTATGTAAACTTCTTACTAGACAGAGTTTGTTGCAGTCTACCAAATGTTGCTAAGTCCCCCAATTCATTGGTTCTATCTCCATACTCTCACACAGTGTGATGATAGACTCTGATAAGGACAACACAGTCTCCTCGACTACTGATGTTTCCTGGGCATCCACTCACCCTGCCCTGCTACAGGTACAACAACCATCAATAACACCCCTCCAATCTCATTCAATCGGAATTGCTGTAGCTAGGTTCAGTGCGTTCGCTAACACTGACCACATTAATATAGAAATAGAATCAACAGTTGGCCAACTTAGTCGGCAGATCACGAATGAAACAAATGGTCCAAACTCTAAAAACCTGAAGGCTGATATGCCACCCTTCCCCCACCGTTGACACCACTTCTTTGGCTCCCAATTGAAATCACCTCTTCCCCCTCAATGAATGACACCTCTCTCTCCTCCTCAGAATCTGCCACCTGGAAGTGGACTCCTCCACTATCTCCCCGACATCAGAATGCAAACCTCCCTGGACACGACCTTGACACCACCAGGGGATGTAACAGGGGGTAGACTGGACGGGTATCCCGTGTATGTGACACCGGGTGACAACACGGACAGTGAATCGTTCTCCTATCTTCCTGATAAGGTGGGTGTTGTCAGGGGCTGGGTTGTCAGGGACTGTGTTGTCAGAGACTGTGTTGATAAGGTGGGTGTTGTCAGGGGCTGGGCGCTGTGTTGATAAGATGGGTGTTGTCAGGTGTTGTTGTCAGGGGTTGTCTTGGGTTGTGTTGATATGCCACCAGTAATTAAACTGGTGATAACGGACCAGTGACACTTATCGGGAATAATATGTTATCGACAACACCAAAAACAAAAGGTACAAGAAGGTGTTGATAGGTCATTTTCCCAGGATGAAAACTGTAAGAAGGTGGTCTCAGTTCCGAATATATTCTACGATGCCATCTCAGAGCAGTGTACTCCACCGCCACCAACTGAGGATACCACCCGGAAACGCCATATCTCCTCCTGCAATATTCAGGTAGGTACAGTGGGGATTATCTGATATGGAGTTGGAAATTTATCTCCGGGGTGGAAAACCTGGGTCGAAATTAGATGACCGAGACCGTTCTCATCATAGTCTTGCTCTCTGGCATATTGTAAGTCCTAGGAAAGTCCATGGGAGATAAGCTTCATATATTTGAGCACCCCTTGGCACCATGTGGCCTTTGAGCCCATCATCATGCAAGAACCATGTCTCAATGTCTATACCTTCGTAGTTGGCTAGCTTACTGACACTTCTATTAGTTTATTGTTATCAAATTAGTGGATCACATTGATTATCAAAGAGCAGTCCCACTCTGGTACTGACCGTCGCGTCATTATCATGATTATTAAGAGTCGTGAACAAGTGTCAATCACATGACAACCAGATATCCCCATGACATTGACAATCAATCCGTGACAACCTATCCATGACAACAACCAATATCACGTGACCACATCAGATAACAGAAGCGGACAGCAGCACGTTAGTTGCTGAGGAAAAGCTCAGTAAGCGGATCCTGGGCGACCATCACAGACTGAACGGTAACTATGGAAACAAGGTGTACAGATGCAGGTGGACAGGCTGTGATCGATTGTTCAACTCACAGGAGCAGTTCGTCAGACATATTGAAAAAGTGAGTAATATTCACCCTGAGATTGGCCTGATTCTCTACTTTAAGTTTACAAAACTTTTGCTTAGTTCACTGTGGGAGAAATAACAGGATTTAGTGGGATTTTCCTCAGGTACACGTTGATCAGAAGAAGGGAGATGAGTTCACATGTTTCTGGGCAAACTGCTGCAGGAGAACTAAACCGTTCAATGCCCGGTACAAGCTACTGATCCACATGAGAGTACACAGTGGAGAAAAACCAAACAAATGCACGGTAAATGCACACTCATACAATACCCTAGCCTTGACACCAACTCCAAATATGGCCCCTGAGTTGACACTCACATTGACACCACCAGTAGAGAACTGACAGTTGACATCCAATTGAAATAGAGACTCGGTCCTGGGCGATACCAATACCAATACCCAATACCGGGCAGGCACCAGGGTATTAGTTTCAATACATGTATTGACCAGTCTCAGATGGTGATTTTCTCAATTAGGAAGGGTCACCTTGGCGCGTGCTCAGTCAATTGTTCATCAAGCACCGCCCCATCCCTCGCCATATATCATTAGATTAGCAATACTAATGATGGACATAGGACATTGGACAAACACATATTAACGGCATTTATTCTCCTATATCATGCTCCACCATTGGACATGAATATACCAAGGTACTATCGGAAACAGTTGACCTTGTTCATATTTCCCTAATTTTGAAAATCAGCCCCTGTTTCAGTACATGGGGTGTCCGAAGGCCTTCAGTCGGCTGGAAAACCTGAAGATTCACCTTAGGTCACATACGGGGGAGAGGCCCTACTTGTGTACCCAGCCAGGATGTATGAAGAGTTTCAGCAACTCATCCGACCGAGCGAAACATCTCAGAACACACCAAGATACAGTGAGTGATCTTGGGCAGTTCTTTATGAGGGAATCGCGGGCTATACTCCTTTATAAACCTTAACAAACCACGCCCATAACCGCTTATAAAATCCCCCTTCCTCTTTAGAAACCCTATGCATGCCAAGTGTCAGGATGTTTGAAGCGTTACACAGACCCATCCTCTCTCAGAAAACATGCCAAGGCTCACTCCTCGGGCAAGGAATTTGAGTCTCCGTCCAAAAAGGTGAGAAACAAGGAGTCGATCTGTTACTTTCGAATCTCTATGGACAACAACCAGGTTCTAATTCTATCACTATAACGAGACACCACCGTAATTACTTAATTGTGAAATTCCTTAGACATCTGCTTCACCAAAACAAGATGGGGCACTCTGTTGGCAATCTGAGCAACATTCAGTCATACCCTTCGAACCAAAGTCCTTCAAAACAATGGATCAAGGTAAGCAAATACTATTTCTAGACTCAACAGCGAATAAATCGATTGATCTACCAGTAATTACCGAACTTTTCTCACACTTGCAGGAGCGTTCTACTTGGAATCTCCCTACGCTACCCATCCTACTTTTGGGGGACTCTGTGACTCCAGCTACATGTACTCTCACACCTTCCCTGTCTCTCAGTCAGCTAACAACAGGGTGAGTGACAACAACTCTCTTCCCTCCTTGACCCAAAACCACGATGGCTCATTGAACGCCCTCGAATCAGCGATCACCTCATAGTTCATACACAAACATATATTGTGCCAAACCACCTAACAATACACTTCCACAGTTTGATATGAGTGGACTGATGGCAGTGGACCCGTCTCGATCACTTTGTGCTCTACTCGAGGGAGAAGACCAGTTCACAGCTCCCGATTCCGCTCTCCAGTGTTGGGATATGTCTTCACACGCTGGGGTAATTCCTATGGGAGTGTCCGGGGGAATCGCCGGGGGAATGGGGGGAACAATGGAACAGGCATTCCCCGGTCCGCCCATCACTCAAACAGTCAAATACTCGGACATACTCCTACAAAACTCTT
>CAMPET010000066.1:282418-317459 GCA_946803715.1 Beroe ovata | reverse complement strand
GCTGGTTGCAGGATGATGTGAATTCTAATGGAGATCCTGAAGATGGAGTTTCATCTTAAATAAGCTTTAATTCCGACACTGTCAGTTAATAAGTAGGGTGTGTAAGGTCTGATTTATTATCAATGTGTCAAAACTCTTAAGTTTCATTCACTTGTACTAATCATGACATCATTGAACCATCTCAAAGATACAGCATAGTTTATCTTAATGAGTTATTATCATGTTAAGCAGTTGTAGGATTTCCCTCTCCTATGTGCTTTNGGTTAGGGTCAGGGTTAGGGTTAGGGTTAGGGATAGGGTTTGGGTTTGGGTACTATGGTTAGGGTTAGGTTAGGGTTAGGTAAGGGTTAGGTTAGGGTTAGGGTTAGGTTAGCATAAAAGCTGGCAGGCGCGTCGCAAGTACGGTCGTGCGCGGATTCAAACGAGGCAGAATAGCACGAGCCTTTAGTGTTCCCGCGCTGCGTGACCCAAATACTCCGCGCGCGCTGCGCGTCTCCGTGGTTTCACGACTCCGTGGTTCTACGACTTTTCAGTTCACTGAGTAGAATAGGGGCGCGCAACGTGTGCACATGATTTAGGCAGATCAACACAGCTCATGCAATTATGACAGATCTGCTGCATGTGGTTTATGAATCAAAATACCATCCCATTATTATTGAGCTTATTAATCAATTCTACCAATTGCTGCACCTTTTGGCCTTTAGATGTGGTAAAAATGCCATGAAGAAGTTGATAAATATCAAATCACAATAAGAGTATGTGACAAATATGTTAATCAGTGAATCACTGTTCTGCTAATTTCTGGTCTTGAAATCATTCATATTATTCAAATCTTTTTGAAGGTGGCTCTCAAATGCTGTAACCATGTCCAAAGCCAAAGGTAAACCAAAGACACCAACAAATGCAGCATCTGGTGGAGGTGCCTGGGAAGCCAGCCTTGCATCAATACTAGTTGACGATGTTAGCTATGTGATAGTTTCTATGTGATGTTTAGCTTTGTATGTTGCTGTAATTACATCCATGATATTGATCAATGATTATTTCCATATATTCTGACTTATTCATCTTCAGGAGGAGCTGAAGGTACATACATATTTGTTATCTCCATCCAAAGTTGAAGATAAGCTACCTCTGCACCTGCTGGGGAGTGCAGTAGAGACAGGGGTCAGAGAGAAATTTGTATACATAGAGAAGGATGCCCTAGTGACTGCCGTTTGTATTAGCGACTCATGTGTTCCGATGAAGTCTCTTTTGATGATTAAATATGCTTTTCTGATGTTACATCATGACAAAATCCAATATTTCTGACACACTGAAATAGCTTGAAATTTCAGAGTAAAGAATTTGGAAAGGGTAAAGACAGCGGGTCAAAGTCAGCATTCCCTGAGCTGTTTGCCTCCCTGAAGTCTGTTGATGACTGTGTACCATCTTCTGTTCTAGCAAAGTTGCTCAAAGTAAAGATATTGGAACACAGGGATGCGGAGATTTCTAGGAGAGAAGATGTGGTGAAGGTAAGGTTTCATCCTCTCTCAAAATTCTCAGTATATATTGAATATTCATGATATAACACAAGTCACTCTGATAAGATTCGATGGACTGTGTGTCGATAAATTAGACATGGATATAAGTTGCAAAGAATCTTTAATCAGTGTTTACTGACAACTTTTAGGTAGACAGTAAAACCCCAAAAAAGGATCAGAAATCTGATAAGAAATCTGATAAAAAATCCGATAAGAAATCTGATCAGAAGTCTGATAAAAAAGGAAAGGTATCCGAGCTGAACTCTTGCATGATTGCTGTTCCAATCAATAAAATCTATTATGATCAGAGACCTGCTCTAAGAGGAGAGGAATAGCAGAACTTCTCTTTGTAACATAATTTCATTCAATGAATTTGAAGACATGATTTCTATAAAAAATGCTGAAAACCAATCATATCAACAACTTATTTGTCTTGATTTGTGCTGTTCCTATGTAGCTGTATTTGTATTATTCTGGTCAACCGTCTTTTGAAATCATTGCAAGGTTTCGTTACTGTACTCTAGTACTAATTTGATTGGAGTATACTGTGTCTTATATGCCCTAATGGCGCCTTCCTGTTGATAATTCTTCCAGTTAACTCTTTCGCTTGTCGTTTTTGGGTTATAATGAGTGTGGCTGTCTCTTTGATTTCCTCTGATTCAGTGGTAAATAAAGAAAGTCACATTAAAAAGTACCTTGTTATCCTCAGGATACTGCTGTTCAGACACAATTATATCCTCAGGGTAAGGGTAACGCCAGCAAGTCACCAGCCAAGTCTGTGTCACCAGACAAAGGCAAAAAGGATGCCAAGAAGGGCGGCAAGAAGTCTCCCAGCAAGGATAAAGGTGGCAGTATAGATGCAGATTCTGAAATTGAGCGAGGGAAGTGTCCTCTGAAGAAGCGAGGGGAGGAAACAGAGGGTCCGGCGAAAATAGGTCACTATCTACCTTCATTTCGAGTACTCAGCTATATCTGTCAAAATACACAGATAACACCAACAACCATTAACCACATTCCACAGTTGACTACCCGGAACGCAGTCCAGACATATTTGTTTTGTGTGTGGGATTTGATCAGTCAGATATACTGGAGGAGTGTTTCAAGACAAATCTCCCTGTTACTGGTCTTGTCAACATCTCTTCTCTGGAGTATTCCAAAGATTGCTCCTTCATGGAACACATGGCCTCACCAGCACCCGGATCAAAGGTAACAACGGTACATGGAAACAGTGAAATTCCAAAAAAAATCAAAAGAAACCAAGACAGACCCTTATTTCCTGTTATTTGAGCTAGGTATTTTTATATTTTGGACTAGAGATACCCCCTCGTTTTCAAGGTTGTCATACCAGAGGATACTGACAGTCCAGAGATGTTAGCCCGAGTGGAAGCGTCACAAAATCTCCTGGATACATTCTGGGCGGAGATTGCGGAACATGCCAGCGAGGTACCGCTCCCTGCCTCTCTTGCCTCTGTGGGATTCGAGTCCATGCACCTACCACGTGTAGTGCTAGACTCTGAGATGAAGAAAGATAATGAGAAAATGGTGGGTTTATAGTTGTTTCTTCGTGTGTTTCGCTAACAGGATCTATTTTGGAGATACTCTATGAACCTCACTCTCAGGATGAAATGAGACTGGCGTTGTACAAGAACGTCGTGGATCAGATCTATGGGCTTCATAACTGTCTATCACAGTTCCATCAATACAATAAGGGTAGGAATAACAAGTGCGACCATTGACCAATCGACGGGATTTTCAAGTGCTATTCTTGATCACCACTATGCCACAGTGAATCCTATATTCCTATGATGTCCCTATAGGAATGGAGTTGGTGGAAGTAGCAGACTTATCAGCTGTGAACGAGGAAGGGGAGCCTATCCACACCCTGGATATGAGATATTACAACAAGATGATATCGCTTCTACCCTACGAGAGTGTGACCCATGTCTCTGTTCTAAACTGTATGCTGGAGCAGGTCAGTGTGTGTGTGTGTGTGTGTGTGTGTGTGTGTGTGAGTGNCACACCCTGGATATGAGATATTACAACAAGATGATATCGCTTCTACCCTACGAGAGTGTGACCCATGTCTCTGTTCTAAACTGTATGCTAGAGCAGGTCAGTGTGTGTGCGTGTGTGTGTTTGTACTGTGTAATATGCAGTCGGCAGTGGTTACATGAAATTGGTGTGATGCTGCTCACTTGCTCACATTGATTAATTTAACATCTCCGACATATCATTCAGTTTGACAGCTACACTATGTATCACATTGTATGACATTAGCGTACTCGTAACACTATGCTATCCACTGAACAACAGTTTTCATGCTCCTGTAGGTGTGTGAAGAAGCACTGCGCAGCACTGAGGGAGAAGACACTAAGAGTGAAGCAAAGAGTGAGGCTAAGGATCCTAACGAGGATCCCGTGAAACAGCAGTTCGGATCCATGATACACAGCCTACCTCTCAGCTTGCAGCAACAAACGGTACCGTATCTTGATAGAAATCAGTGTTCTTAGGTTCATTGCGAAGTCTGAACGAAATTCGAGAAGCTGTGACGACAATCAAAATATTTGGCACCCCTCCTCAGTCCCAATCTCTATATCAACTGATCTTCTACTTCAGTTGTTGTTTGTTCTCTCAATAATTCAATATTCTGCCTCAGTCACGTTTAATCAGGAGTTTTAATATTCAGGAGTTTGAAGAGTTCATGACACTGAAGCACAAGGCTGTTGAAACTGATGAACAGCCGACAGTGCTCAAAGCATCAGATGATTTGGGCATCAAGGCGTTCCATTTGGCACCAGATGTCTACCCTCTGAAAGATCAGTAAGTATCACTATGAAATGAGTTTCAAAACACACTTGAGACTTAGTTTGAATACTGTTCTATTTTTGACACTTCTTCAGGGCTCTACTCAAGCAAAGCATTGCCAACAAGTTCTTAGAGCTACCTAAAGCTGGTTCTGAAATCCTGGCAAAAAGCCAGTCCTTGGCATACGAAACAGAAATGTTTTGTGGTGAAATCCAGAACACCTTGGTCAACAAAGCTCTCCGACAATTCGCTTTTGAAAACTTTGACTCCACGACTGCTAAATCAGACATTTCCCAGTTATCTGACCCCCACTCTTACTTCTGGGACGTTGAGTTGTTACTGAGACCAGGAGAGAAGTCCCCCGGGGATATTGCAAAGTTGAAGAGTATTCCACTGCCTAAACAGAGAATGACACTAGATCATTACAACTTTAGTGCGACTTACGAAAAAGAGGCTTTGCTGCAGGTACTGTGCTGAACGAATCCTTACCTTGAGAAATGAAATATTGTTCAAAGCTCCTGTTGTTGCTCTCTGGAATTCAATCGTAAAACAATAACAAACACAGTCATAATAATTGGAGATGATATGAAAACTAAACGTAGAAAACATCATAATATGATGACTCTGACGATATCCTCAACTGTGCCCTCTGCTGCAGGTACTGAGTGAATCATTCTACGACTACCCATACTGTGAGAGGATATATCACCGTCACGAGAACGCGATGTTGCTTGTGTTCCATGCCGGGTACACGGACAGAAAACCAGCATCGTCCTCCTGGAGTGAGCGACTCCACACTAACATTGGATTCCACTACTTCATGTCACGGACCAGGGACCAGTTTGCACAGATGATCGACAACCTGCCACCCTTGACACCAGCCCCCGTGCCATCTGAACCCTCTGCTTCACCTGCACCTGTGACACCGGTAACGGAAGCAGATGAGGAACCGGAATTCCAGGTACAAACTCTGAGATTTATTGATAAAGAGGGAAAATCATTGTTTATTTATCAGCTCATAGCACGTTCTTCTGCAGATACCAGAGAACAGATTAGAGGGTTTCAAGAAGCGAACCGAAATGAAAGAAGCAGAACAGGAGCGCCAGGCTTCCGCTAAAAAGGGCGCTAAGCCAGATGGTGGCGGGGCTAAATCTCCTGACAAGAAAGGTGGACAAGGAAGTAGGAAAGGGAGTGCCAGTCCCAAGAGGAAGGGATCGCCCTCCAAACGATCGGTTTCTAGTCGAGCTGGGAGTGCTAAGAGTAGCGCCAGTAAGGTTGAGTTTGACATGGCGCCGGCGCCACCCGAGCCCGAGATGGACATCGTGTTGGATGAGGAGGTCGGGAGTGACATGTTTGTCGGGTTTAAACTCGCCAACCAGATACTCGAGGCGACAGGTATAGACATCAGACTTGTTCCAATATTGAAGTGGCATTTTGAAGCTGTTCTCTCTAGAAAAGTTTTCCTAATTTTCCCATTTCTCTATTCCAGGGGATGTTTCGCACTGCCACCCTGCCGATGGCAGCATAGTGAGGGTTGAGAAGTGGGCATTTGACGGTAAACGGCCACGATCACGCATATCCGTGCTCAAAGACGGGCATGTTCTGTCTCTCAACTATGATCTGAAGTCGGATATGGACTTGAGGAAGGAGAAAAAGATAAGGGAGGAAGAGAGGCAGAGAAAACTCGCTGAAGCGGTACGAATTTGTTGTATACTATCATCTGTTTTGATGAATTCTGATCAATGAGTTGCATTTGATCTCTCCAGACCTCATGAACAACCTATCTCAGGAATCTGCATCCAATGCTGTGGCAGAGGGAGAGGACGGTGCAAAGAGTCCATCAATCCCGGAAGTGGAGCAGTCGGAAACACCCTTAGCGAGGAATGTCTCGTTCAATGCTCAACTTAAGGGTACGGTACTCATTTCACATGCATTTACCAAATACTGTTTAAAATCACATTGTAACACACACATCCAAACACTCCGTTCATACAATCAGGTGGTCTGTCTTTGAGTTTCAAGAAGCCGGAAATGAAGTCAGCACCGCCGGTTAAGGAAGAAGTGGGTGATGAAGTTGAAGCCGCGGAGTTAGCTGAGACTAGTGGAGTTGCAGTTGAAGATGAGAGTTTATCATCCGTTTTGGTGGTGTCAATACCCACTGGACTGGTCATTGAGTACTGTGAACAAGGGAATTCAGGTCAGATTTACAGAACTTTTGTACAGGGTCGAATTATAATCCAAAATCGATTAATATCTATGATTGTATTGCTACATGTTTGAAAATCGACTCTCAGATTGCTATGCAGTGCGACAAACTTATGAGAGCAAGACCGAATTGAAGCACAGATGTGAGCAAGTGCAAGCCAAGGCATGTGCTGACGAGATATCCCGATTATATTTGTCCAATGGAACAGTAGTAAAGCACATGAAGAATGGTGAGTTCACCAGGGGGTCAGTAGTAGTTCAGTTTTGACAATTCCATACTTTCATACCCCAAACTCCGTAGACAACTTCAATACGGTTTGTGCCATCTGAGCCACCCTCGCCCAGGTGAAACTGTACTGTTGTGCCCTGATGGTGGCTACTCCACCAAATATGTGCCACCCCCACCACCTCCTCCGCCATCGGAACCCGCCTCAGAGGCGACAAGTGAAGGTTTGATCATCTGTGTGTGTCTATGTGTGTGTCGGTGTGTGTGTGTGTCGGTATGTGTGTATGTGTGTGTATGTATGTATGCATGTATGTATGTCTGCGTGTGTAATTGCTGCTGAATAGTTGTACCGGTATCATGTCTAGGGACGCTTAACACCCAAGATACAGCCCTAGAACCGGTGGAAGTGCCCCCTCCCCCTCCTCCCTACGTGAGGTGGGAAGTAACAAAGGAGAACGGGGAGAGGGAACAGGTGATGAGTGATGGTGAAGTGAGGAAACTGGAGACACTACAGTGCTACACAGCTACAGACCCTGAGTCACATGAGGTAACATAAAGCTGCAATAGTTGGCTCTTGTATTCGAAATGAACATTGAGATTTGGGACTTTTCCCAGAAAAACCATTCTCTATTGACAATATTGGCAGTTATCCAAGAATCGTTAGTGTTTGATATTTATCAGGTAATGTTTACAAGGATGGACAATATACTGTCTGTAAGTAGACCAGATGGGACACGCATTGTGGACCATACAGATGGGACTAGAATTACAACTGTCACAGCGGAGAATGGTATGCACTAAGTATTGATTATAGTCTCTGATTACTGTGACTGAGCGTAATGTGTGTTAACATATGGGTGTATGCTATATGTGAATGATTGGAACTTGGAAGTGAGTTGTCGAATTGTTAAGTCACTTAACTTGTTGAATCACTTAACTTAAGTGAATTGAACTTCACTCTTCCTCCCAGGTGCGGCGTCATACCGCATTGAGTGTGTGGGTTACGCCACACTGCACTTTGACGGTGACTCATCCCAGACCCTATTTGGAACTCCGAGTCGAATCACTAGTTTGGGAAACAGAGAGTTTACAATTGAGGATGGTGACGGGACACTACTCAATGTGTCTCCCTATGATAACATCGTGCAGTTTGGGACAGATACACAGTTTGGAGAGAGTGTCTCGCCCCAAACTCTGAATACTGTCAGGGAGAATGGACAATTGCATTTCACTGAGTTGGGTGTGCACAACTTTGCACTGGAAAGTGAGGTCTGCTTCCGTCACACAGACGTGATCGGCAACATTTTCAACGTGACATACGACGGTGAGATCTTGTCAGAGAAACCAGATTCGCACATTGTTCAACATTTGGATCACTACTATCGACAGAATGATTCATCTTATCATGAAATTGAGGAGCGGTTCAAGCCGCCCATGAGGCTGTTTGTGATTCACTCTGATAAAACGGGAACAGAAATAATGGATCGGGAGAAGTGTCGAGCACTGTTAGAGAGCACTGATCCAAATGTGGTGAAAGTCAAGGAAGATGTGGAATGCGACAATCTGGCCAGCGCGTAAGTATTTGCGGTCTAGTAGAACGGTCTTCTTTTGTATGGAACGCGCGTAGACCGAATTTGTATGCTGCAGTTAAATTCCTATCCTTAGCACTTTTAACAAGCAGTTGCTATGCCAATGTGCGAAATAAAGCGCCGCGCTGGGAAAATTTGTAATCTGGAAAAAACGTTCGACCCCAATTGGTCAGCTTAGTGAAAAATGACATTGTCGACAATTGTGGCATGGCCGTAAGCCAGTTTCTGATAAAAAGGACGTCTGCTTTTTATTTTTTAGGCCGAATTTTCCTCCAGACTAAATGAAATCTGAGTTCCGACACGATGCTATCTTTGATTTTAATCCTGAGAATGACACATTAGTAATGTGTCACATTACACAAGAGTTTGAAGCGTAATCCGGTAGCTGCCATTTGCTTTTACCGTCAATCCCCGCCACCAGATATACGTTCCTGACCCCCTACTACTCAAGCCCGGGATCGAAATGGGTCCGGGATTTCGAGGAGGGTGAAATTGTACCAGGAGGTTTGGTGTATAGTGGCAACATGAAGCCACCCCATCATATTATAGGAGGGTGGGAAAAGAGAGCTTCCGTTGCAAGTGTTATGGATGAGCCAGCCCTGCCCCCAGCTATTCACTACCATCAGGTACAGGGGAGGATGATCATAGTATTCGTTCTGCCGGTTGATAGCAGTGTTATCAATCAGCTGAACGAATATTCTGTAGTGTCACAGATAGACTACTGTGTCCGTTAGGTTTAACTGGCGACAATTAATTCAGATTATTGAAGACTCAGCCATTGATAGCTATAGAAGAGAAGTCGTTATGAATGGGCTAAAATCTCATGCAAAGTGGCTGGTGGACAGAGAACTGCATTCCAACAAAGCTTCTCTTCCTGACAGCAGGTTTGTGTGTGTGCCTGTGTCTGTGTGAGTCTGTGTCTGCCTGTGTTTGCCCGTGTTTGGGTGTGCCTGTGTCTGTGTCTGCCTGTGTCTCTATGTGTGTTTGTCTGCCTGAGTGTGTCTTTTTCTGCCTGTGTGTATCAGTGTCTCTGATATTGTGTCTCTGATATTATTGTATCACTTATGCAGGTCGGATAAGGAGAAGGACATGGCCGAAAGAGCGGCATCTAAAGTAGGACGTGCCCAATCTGTGCCTCGTGCACAATCTGTGCCCAGAACCCCACAAGATGTAAGTAGATATTGATAGACGTGCGTAACAAACAAATAATCAAACTTCTTAAATTAATAAGTCAAACCCCTCGAAACAGATGAGTAATCCATAAAAACTCTGTGGAAGAACCTCAGAAATAACTTGTAAAATAATTCGCTGATGCATTGTTCAATGTGTTCTTCTCAACCCTTGGGCAAACCTATCCTTCCTTTGCACCTCTGTTTCTTGACTCTTTCAATGTATGTCATCAATCCCCAATCTTCCTATTTTGTCCTCTAACCCCTGAAATTGTGTCCTATGACGATTTATTCCGTGCTTGCTGTTACCTATACAACCCGATAAATATCACAGAATTTGATATTCATATTGTATGTAGGTGAAAACACTGTGGCGCAGTGAAAGCAAACAGGTATCAGAGCCAGTGTAATTTGCATAGTGTTGTTCAACGTCTTCCTTGTTTTGATTGTGAAAGACGTGAAGCCAGTTTTTGATTAACAATGAAATACAATGAACCATTTCACATGAACATATGAAATGAAAATTAATTGATTTTATTCACACCAGTGGTTCATAATCACTGATACCACCATTTTGGTATTTTATCACCAATTGCTGAAACAACTGATTAATTATCGATCTGTTGCCAGCTGAAGCAAAATGTGAGTTTCGATGCGCTATCCATACATTCCATAGGTATAACAGTCTAAGGTAAACGCAACTACATATCATAAGCCAGTTTATTCATTGAGCCAGCAGATATCGGATGCTTGAAGATAAATTTCAATTTTCAAAACTTTTCATTCCATGAAATCGAAGAGACTGTACCCTGTGCACTCGATCTCATAGGGGTTAGATTGTATGAGCATATTTTGTTGTCGATACTGTAAACGCAACACAATGATTTACAGCAAGTTTTGAATTGACGTAGTAGCGTTGTTGCATGCTAAGTTATTCCAGAATATCGTGGCTTTATTCACTTGTCCTGCATGAATCCAATTTACAATTCGATAACTCAGAACACCGTGCATTCAGGATGGGTTTTAACTCAATGTACCGTGAACATGTGCATGACTTTGAACAAACACTCCTAATCAAAGCACGTGTTTATCATTCACGCTCATGGAGACTGCTTGTCCATGTACTAGATTAACCTCAATTGCACGTGTAAACACGTCACGGTATGACACGTGTCTATCAGGATCTAACTCTGGACGAGGGCATGGTAGAAACGCACCTGGAAGTCCCCATGCCGCAACTCAGCAAGAAGAAGAAGACCACTGACATCGACTCTGTGACTAGGAAGTATAGCACTGCGGTTTCGGCCAATAACCTCAAGTTGAGACCAGACTCGAGAAAAGGTACGGAGAGGTGTACCTGCGGAGTTGTGATGTTAGGATCGGTTGAACCTAGATTAGGTTGAACCTAAAATATTTACAGCGGATTTTCTCATGCCTAAACTCCTAGATTTTTATATATTTATGGCCTATGTTCCTCAGGTATGATACCTCAAGAAAAGTGGGACCAAATAGCACGCGAGAAAATGGAGATAACCATTCTCAAGAGCGATCTCCGGAACTTCAGGGTTCCGCCATACTTCGAGAGTAAATTTGGGCAGGCATTTCTCAACAGCTTGAAAGCAGGTTTGGTTTAGTAACAAACATTGTATTGAGCTATTACCTGAGAAAAAGTGCCCTCCCCTAGTCAGCATCTCCCTTAGTACTTTAGGACGCATCTCTCCTTTCGTAATTAGTACGCATCTCTCCTTTCGTAATTAGTACGCATCTCTCCTTTCGTAATTAGTACGCATCTCTCCTATAGTAATTAGTACGCACTTTCCTATGGGAAGTTTCCCGTCACTGGTAATTCTGCTCAGGTCCGGACATGCAGTGTCTGTCGAACAACGTCCCCTCGCCCGTGCAGGGCACTTCCGAGCAGTCAACTGACGGGGGAGGTGGGTTACTTCCTGTCACGTGTCATAGACACTGTGTCATATACTGTCATAAGTCATATCATAGTCATAACACACAGACTATCACATAGTAGCAAGTAACACTGTCGAGTCAATGTCATTTGACACAGACTATCACATAGAGAACAAAGCTGTTAAAGGTCTGGTATTATCACCTGTCACTCTCTCTCTCTCTCTCATTGCAGGTGGTAAAGGGGAGAGTCTCTCAACGTCCATGATACTGATAGACGGTGATGAAGATATCCATGGGTCAAATGCTAGTCTGCCGGTCCCTGGTACAACTCCAAGACCAGGTTCGTTGTCGTTTCTGCTGCCGTCTCGTTGTTGAGTATGTATACCTTCACTGATACGGCACTTGCTTATTCATGATAACCGAATTGCTTTGGTTGTGATATCAAGATTTGATTGATAATTTTCATTTTTCAATGAGTTTTGTACTACTATTACCTCAGGAAATCCAACTCCCAACGTGGCCAAAGGCAGTGACACAGACCTGAAGTTAGCAGAGCAGAAGTCAAAGGAAACATCCCAATCGTCCTGTACCGACCCGTCTCCTAAACCTAACCGCAGCGTAAGTTGGGGACGTTCCTCTCGCATGCAAATGCCAACAAACATTGCGATGTCTCTCGTGATATTGTTATGTGGGGACACGTGTTGGCCCCATGACGGACCCGTAACTCCAGTGAAAAATTACACTGGATAACGTGCATAAAGGGAGATGGAAAAATGAAGATAAAGGAGGGGAAGGGAGATGGCAATGGTGGTTGCCTACTTACGAACTTGTATGTCATCCGGGGTGGAGTTCGCCTTATAAGCGGGTATGGAAAACAAAAAAGCGGACTCCGCTTTTAGTTTTTGGAGGGTGACAGTACAGAATACCCAACTTTGAAAACACCTATTATTGCCACGAATACACGACGCCATCAATACCTAACATAATTGTTGGTGGATACTGGATGTCCATGTGGAAAGGAGTTATTGGAGAGGCAAAGCGAACAAGATAGATTGATCAGAGTGCTTCTTTTGTATCGAATGACGTAATTCAGGCAGGAATTCAAAAGCAGGCTGAATTTCAAAGAAGCGGACGTCCACTTTTTTGATCAATGTCTGCTTTTTTGATGAAAAAGCGGACTCCGCTTTTAAGGCTCGAACTTCCTCCAGACTGTCCAGGATTCGCTGTTACAGGATCATGAAATCAGGGAATCAGGGTTGGGTAGACTGGAGCAACACATCGTTAAATCAAAGGTGTCGAGAAATAAAAAAACGGCTGAATTGCTTATATGAGAGGGTTTAGCAGTATATAATAATGTCTCATATTGAGTCATTGGTCTCTCCCTTTACTATACCACAATGACGAAAAATTGGCATGAACAATTATAGTCTGTGAGTTCATCATCTAACTAACTTGGTAACTGAGGGATCCGATTTACTGGATTTGGTTTATCCCCGGACAATGTGATTGTGATCACAGATCATTGATCGCTCAGAGATCATCGGGTAAAGAAAAGGAGGGAATATATAATACCTTTACCAATACTGAAACCTGAGGCCAGAGGCCGGATGGTCATGGTGCACAGAGGAAGCGCAGAGGATACGATGAACAGAGGCTGGGGAGGAAGGGGGTTTTGGCTTTAATGACATCGGCAATTTTGTAAAATTTTTCCAGAATATTTTGAAATATATGCTCAATGCTCTGGCATCTGGAGAGATGGACGTTTGAAGTAGATTTACTTTGCGTAAGTTCTAAATACCCACTCAATTATATGTACTTAGATCACAGAGAGATATTGATAATCTGCCCCCCAGCTGTCACCACACAAGGAGGAGATAGAGACCCCTGCACACGACCTCCTGTCCTCCTCCTGTCAAAACTCTGTCCCAACCTCGGGGACTGTCAAGAGTCTCCATGTGGACGTGAAGGGGGACCCCAGGAGGACCAAGGTGAAGATTCCTCGGTCGATACAGGGCTACAAGCCTGGCTCGGAGCCAAACGACAAGTTCCTCACTCAGGAAGAGCCGGTGAGACGTGGTGTCAAGACGAGCAGTGTCCTTGCTGCAAGCAAGAGAAAACATATCAGTGAACTGAGGGGATTCCAGGTGGGATCTATATTATAACAACAATATTGCATACTCCCCTGTTACTCATGTGATATATTCTCCAGTGTTGTGATCATAGTTTGTGATCTCGCATGTATCTCCAGAGTATCAAGAACCGTGAGTTTTTGCAGGTGTTCCCGCCAGAGGTATCATTCGGAGTTCTGTGTCCTAACGGAACGTACGCCACAACAGTCACACTAAAGAATATCGGGATAGACAGCTGTCGGTTCCAGATTAAATGCCCGAGAAATCCTGATGGTGTTTCGATTCGACTTCATAAGGAAACCAACTTTGTAAGTTATCGTACAGCTTGAGTTCAGCGATTTTTCAATTCTATTTTGACGACAATATCAGATCAGTAACATTGGAAGATCTGATCAGGGCCACTCTCTGATAATTCCCATTGTCTGTGCAGGTGGCAGCTGGTATGTCGGTCAAGTTTGATGTTTGCATCACAGCTCCGGAAGTTTTGGAGATAGGACATGTTTCCATGGACATCTCCATTGTCATGGAGATGGAGATTTTCAAACTGCCGGTCCTAGCTACAGTGCTTCCTATCGAGGTAATATTGCCATGCACTGAATATTGTGTCAATTTGCTGCTTTGTGGTGCTGCTTATAGCAAGTTTCGGCTATATGGTTGAGGGATTATCCAATTTGTTACTGAAATCAGATTACCCAGCAAGCCATCGTTTAATTAATTAGAAGTCACCAGTCAGGAGAAAACAATTATTTTGCAATAGGGAGCAATAGCATCAGCCAGGAGAGGCTACTCCAAACACTATTTACCACGTCAGGAGTATAACGAGAGGTCAAAGAGTGGACGTCTCACCCGGCTTCCACAACATATCAAGATTATCGATGTGAGCAGTGTCATGAACAGTACCAGCTCAAGTACAGGTGACCGTCACGATTTGCACTTGTCACACTCTCATAGCACAGTGCACACTGCACATACACGCAGAGGGAATCGATTATTATTATTACATAGCCTAGCCAGATCATAAATAGAATAATCGTGGTACCTAGGAAGTCGTGAAAGTCGGGGAAAGTCGTGAAAGTCGTGAAAGTCGTGAAAGTCGGGGAATGAAAGTCGGGGAATGATACTGGGTTTTTACATGAATCATCATTCACCATGCATCAGAGTGTCCTGTAGATCACTTTTTCTTCATTTGTAGAGAATTATCAGCATCGATTTCATAGGTCCATTGCTGAGAGGTTCAACGTTCAAAGTTCTCACTAAGTAATTAAGTAAGTTCTTGCCATACATAGTAAAAGTGGGGCAGCTACACCGCACATTTCTCTCTTTCGTGTATGGAGCACTCCCCCTCTTACCCACACCACTTTCACTATACCATGAAGTTTAACATGAAATCAAAATGAACCCTCTTGTATTATCGCTATCAACTATTCAGACAGTCACACACATATTACACGTGGCACATTAACCACAGTTTAGCAAGCAGTTATATCAGAACATAATGCACCCGGTTTATTGTAGTTTTACTGTTCAGAGGGTGACAGAGTGCCATTATTGAGCAACTATCATCGTGTGTTACAGGGGCGCAGGGAAGCGGGACACCTATGTCTCTGACCGATTGGACATCCCTGGCAACGTTCTCCTAGCAACCCGGCCTAGGGGACAAATGCTGCAGTGGAGCCATGTTGGGTATAATCAACTCCCACACACATACACCAATAATGAACACACACACACACACACTATGGACACACACACACACGCGTGGATACCGCGATGATGCTTAATAGTTGAATGTTGTAGGTACCGAGTAAAAACTATACCACACGTATATCACTGGGAACTTTCACCACAGTGTAGATAGAGTGAATGGGGATCAGATCCACTGTAGTATATTGTGTTTTCCGTAGCTCTCTTGAATTATTGTAGTAACTTGTGCCGGTGTCGATGCAACAACAAGGCGACAATAACACAACAATATCGCAACAATAACACAGCAATGAGGCAACAATAACGCAACAACCTTATTTTTGTGTTATTGTTACCTCATTGTTGCATCGACACCCGCACAAGTTGCCGTTGTAGTAAATAAAGTATGAGTGATGAATTTTTTGTTTATAGAGAATCTGAGCGTGCATATAACTTAAAGATCAGCATTTTTGTGAAGGATAAGGATTTTAGTTATTGGAACACTACAAAATATTGGCTTAATCATTAAAACCTAAATTTGGATTAGCCGTAATCAAAATATTCGAACAATCATATCATTTAGAGTGAGCACATAATCATAATTTACCTATATTCGTGCTTGATGTTATTGGGATCGATTATTGATGTCTTGAATATACTGCAGAGTGCAGATAGATGCCATTACCAATCTTTCCTTCCATTAGTAGATGAGATGTGTATCTCATGCATTGTCTCCTTTAGTTTCTTAAGCTGTATATAATATCAATAAGTAAACTGTAAATATTCACAATTACAATTGATTTTACATTTATTAAGCTACATGTAACTTGTATCAAGGGGCAGGGAGGATTTAGTTAGTAAGGGGGCTGTGTAGCTAATATTTCGGTAAATGAGTCATAAGATGGCCGGTCCATGAACACTGGACATGTCCGATGGACACAATGGGCATTGGGCGTCGGTCTTCATCTGAGCAGACACAATGGACACATACTAAATCGGTCAATTGACATTAGCTGATGGACATCAAACTGGTATTTGAGTCTACGGTAATAGACACAGTGTGTCAAATAAACTTCTGCACTGAAAACATTTGACACAACATGTCCATTGGACACACGATGTCCATTGATTGGACAGGATATGTCCATTCATTGGACAGGATTTGTCCTTGTCTATTGGACTTAGAAGATCTTCAATGCAGCACGTCCGCTTTAAATATTAAGTTCAATCGAAATATTGTGTCCAATGACCATTTTAATTGTGCCCAGTAGTCATGTTCTGTCCAATAGAATTAGACAGACACGTTATCTTTCGAATGTGTCCAATGGAAATGATCATTCAAAACACTCAGTGTCTTAGTCTATTGGTCAATAATAGTCTACAGTGTCCATTGGTGATTGGACTCAAATACTAGCTTCGTGTCCATCAACTTGACTGATTTGGTAGATTTGTCCATTGTGTCTACATTCCTTACTGAAATTTTAGTAAAAGGGTCATATAATGTGAAATTGATAAATGAAGCGACTTCACAATTCCATTGGTTTCGTTTCTAGCAAAGTCATGCTAATACAACGATGCAAGTGTTCCCACGTTGCGTGACGCAACCTGTCGCGCCGACATTGGACATTGTAGCTCGAACTGATCACAGAGTAGATATTGATAAGTGGTGCGCATCGTCATGTGCACATGCCTAACATCACTATGAGTTTGATCGAGTGCCTTGTTTTCAGGTTTATAATCGAGGTTCATGTGCGGTCTTCGAAATAGTAACAGTATTCATATTCCATTTCCACTGGCACTATGGTCTATGACTATGAGTATGATCTTGCAAAAGCTGTTGTTCTAGACCATATCGTGTTTCATGAATGAAGTGTATGTAGATGTAAGTCAGTAGGTTTCCTGTCCCGTTCGAGACTCGAGTAGTGGCACATGATCAATACAACCAATACGATATTACTATCGGTATTAGTGCTTTCTCTATGGCTCTCGTGTTTCTGTTGATTCGATACAAGCCTACTCAGCAGCAAAGTTCGGTCCATATTCCACCTCTTGCTTCACCCCCATCTTCGGTCCATCTTATTCATCAATCATCAACCTCTTGCTCAAGGTATGAATAACACATACAATATTATCCTGCCCTCCTCTCATTTGCAATAGATGTTGACACAATGGCTCAACCCCACTTCCTCATTCGCAATCTTCATTCCGAACGTCTTTCAGTGGGTACCTAAACCCTTAGGTATTCCTAACGTCTTACTCTTAGTACCACTAAGTTTGAGTGCTAGCAATCAGTGTCCACTACTAGTCTAGTAGTAGTTACACTTGCTGGACACATCACACATAACCACGAATTGTACGTCTTGAAGTGCTATCCTTGGAAAACTCTTATTCTATTCGTGGTGTGCTTAGTGGCCCATCTCAAATGGCGTTGGCACTCCTCATTCAAACTCTTACTTTTAGTCTCATGGTGCTTTAAGTTTGATAGAGCGAATGGGAAATTGTTCTAGTGTTCTACAGCTACTTCTGTAGACCTAGAACAACGTATAAAAGCTCATGAAGCTAGAACGGTATACATTTCCATTGAATTGTCTTCATTCTTTCTATAGCTTTATTAAGTTCTGTCCCAATAATAATGATATATACGCTACAGAGACTAGGCATATAAGCTGACCTTGAAATATATAATACACTCAGTCCACAGTGTGATAAGGGATATACTGCGTGGCTTGGCTACAGCCACCCCATGGTAATAGCCAAAGTAGTGACTCCTAGTCATAACGCAATGTATTGTGTGTAATTATAGACACTAGATGAGTTATCCATAATCAATAGCCTGAGTAGATTGCTTGCCTACTTATATTTATTCAACAAACTATTTATGGAAAGCTTTGTAGGCTTGGGATTCTATATAAATTAGCTCCATATGTCTCTGCCATGTATAGTGTTTAATACGTCACAGTCTGATCTAGAGGTTTCATTACCTTCTATTTCTAAATAGCACTTCTTGTCGAAGCCTAGTCTAGCCTTCATGACAAGAGTCTGAATAATGCTTCATTATTTAGCTTTGGTGATTGAATTTGATTGGGTATCTATTCCGCTCAGAATACATCGTAAAATAATGCTCCCCAATGATCATAATAAAGCCTTCCAGTTCCCTCCCTCCAACCCAGTTGACAATCTCTAGACGTCATCTAATTAACATAGCTACTGTATGTCATTCTAACAGTTAATGTTCTATTTCAAGTTATCGACAAAAGTAGACATAAGATGCATAAGTGAAAGTCGATTGGTTATAAAAGTATCCATTTAAATTTAATGTTCTTGACGAAACAGCAATAGTTGACGCAATACCCTATTTGATGACTTCGTCAAGCAACCATAACCCAGAGAGGAAATACATCAAAATCAATTACTCTGCAGCAAAATTACATGAGCTCTGCTGCATCAATCTGTTGAGTAGAAGCTTGGGCCATTTGTGTTGCAATAACACTTTTTGTTTTATTTCCTTTTCCTCGCAACCATGAAAATAAAATTTCATTCTAGTTTGCTTCTGTTAAGAGTTGCTACTGTTACAACTTAGCATCTTATTATGACAGCTTCCTTCATCTTGAAGCTAGCTACCATAAGTTCTTCATCCTAAAGTTATCTTAAAGTTACCAGATTTGCTGAATGGCACTCAATGTCTCATAGACCTGCCTATCCTGTGCATGTACTTGATAAATTTAAAGTGTTTCACCAATACCATAATACCGTTATTATGTATTATTATAGCACAAAAGCACGTAACCATAGCCAAAGATAATATCTTGTGGTTAATTCTGATGCGAAATATCAAATAATGATCATGTAAAGCACCCTCCAGCTATAATCACGCAAAAGAATTCTGTAGAACTTACTCTAGTATAATACTGTCTGGTATTAAATGAATCTAGGATATTGTGCTCTTCTAATATCCTAGATTCATTTAATACTCATTTGATATCCTCATTTAATATCCTAGATTCATTTAATACCAGGCAGTATCATACTAGAGTAAGTTCTACAGAATTCTCCCGTGTGACCNACAATTCTACACGAAAATAAGATTTTCCTCATCATGCCGCCTATATTCGCACCACTTATACCAGCGAACACTAGAAAGAGACCACACCCATGGCTGAAACGGTGTCGGCGCCTGACACACGCTATGCCGTCACCAGGAGCAGAGCGGATTGTACTGTTGTTAATTGATTGTCAAGTTATTGTCCAAAATGTAAATACCAGCTGGTGAGAAAGTAGGAGTCCTATAGTCATGTCCGTTAGTCAAATCTGTTATCCGCACCCGCTCTCAATGATAGGGCATAGTCACTTTCCAGATTACTACGGATATGCATGAAGAATCACGGTATGTACGCTTCTGTATTTCTCTGTTAAATACTTCACAATTCGCTTTGTCGTATTCTCATATAACTCGTAATCATATTTTGCACTATACAATAAAAATCTCACATCTTCATATTCTCACGTCTTCATCTTCTCACATCTTCATATTCTCTCATCTTCATATTCTCACGTCTGCATCTTCTCACATCTTCATATTCTCACATCTTTATATTCTCACATCATCATATTCTCACATCTTCATATTTTCGCATCTTCATATTCTCACATCTTCATATTCTCACCTCTCATATTCTCACATCTTCATATTCTCAAGTCTTCATATTCTCACGTCTTCATATATAACACGTGTATATATTTATAGTATAGTATGTGTTTATATTTGTGTATATATATAGTACGTGTATATATTTACGTATACGGAGAGGTAACTATATGTTACCATATATATATAGGTAACTATATGCAACTACATGTATAGGTTACTAAATATAGAGGTAACTATAATCATATGAACTATCTATATTATAATTTGGTTGTTTGTTTGTGTTTATGTTCGTCACTAAATGCACGTGCTGATTTTGAAGTTAAAGTGCGCGTTGCCATGGACACGTGCTACTATTGTAAAAGTGAACTGGGAGCTCATTTCTGATGATGGTGCTTTAATTACGTTTTTCGTTGATGGAATAAATGCAAGTAGGTTTTGATTCAAGCAACGGTCAAATTTCTTTTGACAGTTGTTGCTTCTGCTCTGCAGTTATTCTTTTCAACTCATGGTAAAATACGATATTGTTTTCAATGACAATACACTACACAAAATGGCCCGATTGTGACGATCAACGAAAGTTGGACAACTGGGCGAGCACCATTTTCTGTGCTTAAGAACTGGCCGAATTGTTATCAAATGCTCCTTCATAAAATCATTGGTTCAAATAAGTAGGTTGGATTTTGATCACAGGTCATATCATGTTTAGCTGTCGTTCTAAAGTAACGTCCTGCTGTCTTTCCAATGGGTAGTGTATCACGTCCACTTGGCGGGTTTTCTAGTTATTTTATATTTTTACATCAGAATTAACCACAATCATGGATTTTCCACCGCTAACAGCATGCTATGAGTAAGATAGACTAGTTTCGTGAAACAGCAATTTTCTGGGAATTGTAGACGTGATCTTGTAACTGGTTAGACTGTGTATGACTTGTGGACCAAGCTATATACTGAACACTGCTACATTTAATTTTAAATGCGTCTTACCCGTGTGCAACTTGGACGAGCGTGTACTGTATTGAAGACCACCGTGAGAGACCTTAGACATTGCCTAATCATATAGCTAAAGTTTTGGCATTCTATATGCAGTACTCAGTGAATTTAGCCTTTGAGTGAGCGAATTTAGTGAACTACCATTCTAATGTGCATCAAATCATAAATGCGTCTGATTTTAAAAATCTAATTTGTGGCTTTGTGCATTATGATTATGCATAGTTTGTTGTTTACGTGCGTGTCTATGTATTGTGTGTGTCTGTAATTGTGTGTAATTATTAGTAGTATGTGTGTACTGTGCGTCTGTGTAGAGTGTCTGGACCTATGTAGGACAGATATGTAATTTTCAATTTTCTTTCAATTTCATTTCCAAAAAACTAGAGAAACGTCAGAAATTTTCGCACTGTAGATTCTTGTCAATCAATAACACGTTATGACAATCCAGCATACGTCATGTCTCGACTTTTACAACACACATCAAACAGTTAAACATCCACTCGCAATGTGTCACTGTCAGAGTGTCACAAGAGTACGATAGCCCACTCATAACATTATCCTTATCGAGATGTGTTGTTTGTTGTCGGAGATGTCATGTTGATGGGGGTAATGTAGGATATGAAACCTGTCACACCTGTGCAATATCTAATTCATAGTCTGTGTTTTCATTTCTACTACTACTACTGTGTGTGTGTGTGTGTGTGTGGTATGAGGTATCAAATCGTTGTTGCTTCATGATGATCAAAGATCGTGAGCGAGCGTCAAGTTTCAAATTTATTTGTTATTTGGTAGAATGTAGATATTTTGTAGGTGTTATAAATTCGATTTTGATGAATACCATAACGCGATATACCTATATGGATCAGGATGCGCTTCAGGTATCGATTGTTGATAATTTGTCAGCGACTGTGGACTGATCTTATTTTCATAAGGTCGGCGAAGATTTTTATCTGCTTAATTTGGCAATGAGCCTTCTACCCATGAGATTGCAAGATTTCTTCCGTGAGCTATTGCACACTTACAGCGTACACTGCTTATGGTGATGAAGTTCAATTGAGAAATTCAAATTGGGTTGATGATGCGCCTTGAGTTTCCTTTTTTAATTGCATCTCTCCATATCATAAGGACGAAAAATGTATTTGGGTGCTTTAGTCAACTGTTCCAACTTGGATACACACTACCAGGACATCACAACAGATTTGCAAAGTGCTTTCCTCCTCACCTTCTCCATTGTTACTTTCGTGATAGGTAAGTTTGATATTCAGCAGCTTCAGTTCTCAATCCAACATGTAACATGCAGCATGATATATCCATGGTAACCAAATAATTCCACCGTCAGGTTTTACAGGAGATATATTGGTGCTTCTCTGTACTATATCCTACATGAACATAAACTACACCATCGACAATGTCACCATTCTCTTCGTAAAGCACCTCGCTATTGCTGATCTCATCTCCCAAATCTTGGTGGTCATTCCCCTGCTCAGCGTCCACTCCTCCAAAGAGTGGGTCCTGGGTTGCACCGTCTGTTACATCCTCGGAGTGGTGAATATTTACCCAGGACTCCTCCACATACATTTCATCCTCCTTATATCAGTTCACCGACTCCTGAGATGTATAAGCCCAGTCCGGTCTGCCAACTTCTTCACCCAAACCATTGCTTTTTCGGTGGTGGGTTTTGTTTGGGTGTATTCAGCAGCGCTACCTGCCATCATATTCTTTACACAGATTGAGATCCACTTCATCACTGACTCTTGCACAGTGGACACCCACAATGCTAGCAGCACTCTGATGATCATTGTGTGGGTGCTGTATATTTGTCTCCCATTCATTGTGGTGATCTTGGCTATCATTCTTCTTGCTGGCATATCCCTCAAACTAAGCGGAGTTGTCTGGAACAAGAACAAGAAGATTCTGGTCACCACATTCATGATTGGGGGATCATTTTGTGTATCATGGACCCCCCACATAGCGTTTAGTGTGTGGAGATTCTTTGACCGGGACCTGTCAACGTCTTCCCTAAACAGGATTCCACAGTATTTCCATATGATTAGTCTGTGCATCAACCCCATTATATACACAATCGTGAACAGAAATTTCAAAAAGTTTATGAGGGATCATGCTCGCAAGGTTTCAGAGGCCACAACATCTTTCTCTACGGGTCCGGTAACCGGTTCCTCTGCACAAGCTAAGACCTGCACTGAAACTATCACCGAACGGGTGCGGAGGTGGACAAATTTCGAGATTATTATGGAGGACAGCGCCCCGGCATTCCACTCCCGAGCCGATGCCCGGAGATATTCGTGCTCATCGGGGATGATGCCACTACAAGATAGATCGTCCCAACTGAGATCAACGCCAAGCAAATCACCCAAGATCCCAGAGATAACCATTCTTGACAGTGACCAAGACGTTTAAAGACGCTCAATATAATATGATTTGGGAGAAAAGGAGTGGTCAGACTTTGCCACAGCTTTAATATGATTTTTTGATTCTTTGTTTTTAATTCGCGATATTTCATCTGCGCGTGATTGTTTTGGAATTGGACAAATTAAAAGAAAAGTTTCAGTTGGGAACTTTTTATTAAATTTAAATCGATAGTATAAAAATTAAATAACACATTTCATTAGTTACACTCACATCAGTAATAGTATTAGTATCATCAGTAACATGAATAGGGTTTATAATATAAGCAAGATTAAATTTCTGGTGTTCTTCCAATTCCATAACTCAGGCAGGTAGACAATGGGGAGGCCAGGGGGGCCGCGGTCCCCCTCGGAAAAACTGGACCTCTGATGAAAATTTTCAATACCTTCATCTGCATCCCTGCAAAGAAAACTTAACCTCTGGCTTGAAAACTTAACCTCTGAACTGCGCCTCAAGACCCCGCTTCAACTTTTAGGTTGTAACCAGAATAAAACCCTTGAAACTGATTTAGATTTTGAGAATTCTACTTTTCCTTGCAGATGCTCGCTGCGAAAACTCGACTCGCTTTGCTCGGCGAGGGCCCCTCCCCAAAAAAAGTTCGGCTACGTGCCTGAACTCTTACTCATTAGGTACTAACTACTAGCCGTTTACTGAGTGTAATATTCTAACACTATGTCAATCAGCTACCTAAACTAGCTGATAGTGATAGCTTCTACAATGGTATACGAATATATTTACATCGCACTTCTTGTTGAGTGGAAGATTGTCTGCGTTAGATTAAAAACATTCAATCTGGTATGAAACTGAATGAAAAATTCGTACTCTTCCTAATCTTGCGTATTGAAATCAGAAGTATAATTAATGTGAACAGAGAGAATCAAATCAATGTTTTCGGATGTGAAATTTCACACTGGCCAGGTAACGTTAGGAGTTTTTTCTTTGTTCGCTGTCGAATCGTATGTCGGGTCTGATCCAGTACTTCTGCTATTGTCACTGTTTTGCTCTCCCAACTCTGAATGGTATTTCTTAGAATGAATAGTAAGGCAAGTGTTCCTCTTGAAGGTCTGGCTACATCTCTTGCATTTGTACGGCCTGAGCTGGAAGTGGACTTGCTTTATGTGCCTGGTCAGATCACTTTTCTTGGTGAAAGTTCTCCCGCATATGTTGCATGATCGATCACTACTACTCTTTGGTCCAGATCCAGAGTTGCTGTGTGCGATGCGATCTGAAAAGATACATTTCACAGCTTGAGAAATATACATCTCTCCCAGTCCACTCCCATTAATACTCCGAGATTCTCGCTAATTTCTGAGGAAATGATCCATAGAATGAAAATATCCAGCTGAGTGAACAAGGATGACTACAATATTCATGTTTTACTGAATCAAATAACCTATCGATAACATTAACACTCATTGATCATTCTCTGTTGGGTGAAAAACAATGCTCTTCCCTGAGAATACTCTAATATTTGGGATTTATCGTAGCAGCATGAGCAAGTAGAAACCTAAACAAATACCGAATTTGCAATCAATTACTGTAATGGACTGTTTTTTGATGTATCACACGATCAGAGTTCTGGCCGAAGGCCTTGTCGCAAAATTCACACTTGAAGTCCTTTTTACGGAGGTGCACAACTTTGATATGACGGTGTAGTGCCGTCTTGCAACTCAGAATCTGTAGGCAGGTAGCGCACTGTATTCTACTCTTTTTTCCCATTATTCGACCTGTGAGGGGGTTTCATCAAATGCTGGGAACTCGCTCGATTAGAACTTGATAACTTAGTAAAACGTTTGATTTCAAACTATAACTTTCATTGCAGGATTTACCGAAAATTTAGATGCATCATGCAAGAGGGCATGGTGTCTTTTTAAATGACACTTCTGCTTGAATTTTTTGTTGCAAACAGGACAGACAAAACTGCATTCGTTCAGATGAATTGTTGAGATGTGACGTTTGAGGTTATTAACTCGACTAAACTCCACCTCACAGAATGGACAACGTTTCGATCCGAACTCTGAAAATCGACAAGCTCAGTACAGTTGTACAAGATAAATGACAAATTTCACCTCGCCTGGGCATTGTTATTTGGTGCAATGAGAGAAAATTTTGCTCTCACGATCACTAGGATTCATCGTGCAATGAAAAACTGGTGCTGTGTTTGGTTGAGTGACAAATAAGTATTAGCAGTTTATTTAAGTTTCTGTGTTGCTCCAATGATTAAGTACACCGCCAGCAGTTAAATTGAAAGGTTCTCAAATATTCGCCCAAAAAATCGGATAACGCATCTCTCACTGCACACCGAGACTGATGATGTTCAATCTCAAAATCCTTGATCAATAGATGAACGTTCCTCTAATGGGCTTTGAAAATGCCCCCACCTTAAGATGATAGCCCATCTCATCTGAATAATCATGTTACTTGCCGTGATTCCTAGAATAAAATACGCGATATTGACTCGGTGCTATGATGTAAAATGTCCATGACTTAAATATCTGACTCTCCGTTTTTACTCTGTGTTACTTCGTTTTTACTCTGTTTACACCACGGATTATGTAAGTGTTCAGTTCACAAGCTTGCTGTATCGATCTTTAAGCTAGGTCTTTTCGGACACTTGCTAATGTGACGTCTCCGTTGATTCCGGTGGAAGAACTTCTCGCTGCAGTACTCGCAGTGATATTTAGCGATCTTGAGGTGAATGGCGTTGTAGTGGTGTCTGTACGTAGCCACGCTCAGTTTCCCTGTAAACTGTCGCAAACAGACTTCACATGTCACTGTGTTCGTGTGGTTTGCTGAAACGCTCAACATGAGTCCTGCACGCTGTAGCTCCATATTCACAGATATCAAAGTGTCATATTATTCAAAATATCCGCATCCCTAAAAACATAGTTACTGACCGCAATCGAAACGAAACAAGTTAACATTTTCCCACGCCGCGCGCCCGGCAGGTAACGCGCACTGAACACAGCAATTGCACGACAGATTTTCATTGCAAATGACGCTACTTTTTGCTAGTTCCAAAAGATGTTTTGTCTAAATTTTGCCAAATGTGACCCGCGATGGTAAATATTATTAGCACGCTGAACTGTCAATTGTATCACAGCAAACACAACAGCAGTCTAACTAAACAAAATAGAAATTGAAAATGGAAGCTAAATTAGGTTATAGTCCATGGCATAATGAGAAAATTGGTAGTGAATGAGGAAATTGAATTTGTTTGCTTCTCTTCTTGTTGGTCAGAACAGAGTGGTCAGTACAGAGTTAACATGTCATACGATCTATGATAGGGAGCGTCGATAAAGGACACCTACCGGAATAAAGCCCCCCCCCTCCCCTTCACCCTCAACCACACCCCTGTCCCCTTGCTTCCCCCATTACTGGTGTATTGGTGTATCAGCATGGAAGTGAGTCACATTTCCAAGAAGCCCGACCTCCACTACACAGAATTCAGACCGAATTCTTGTGCCGGTGTCGATGCAACAGTAAGGCATCAATAAGGCAACAATAAAGCAACAACACCGCATCAAGCGACTAAAACTAAGATAACAAAAACGCAACAATGAGGCAATCATTTTTATTTCTCAATTATTTCTGTCTGACACATTCATGTTTGACGCGTTTTTGAATGAAATATGAGTAAATATGAAATGTACAATATCTAAATCTGATAAAACTGAATAACTGATTGAAACACTGGTGTTCAATATCTGGCTTTGGGGCGGAGCGCCCTACCTTCAGCAAACAGGCGGGATTACTCGGCCATCTTGCTGTTGCAGATCCTCGTAGCATGAGGAATCATGTTAGCAAGCGTTACCTTCTTCAACTGACGAAATGCTGCTTCAAGTGCTGCTCTGTCGGCCAGAGCAGCTTCAGCAATGCATCGTCTTCTGAAGAAGTGGGATCTGTCCACCTGCTTCTCTTGGAGAACAACTGACAGAGCTTTGCCAGTTGCAACTGCGGCCAGGATCTCGTTGTACTCCTGGACTGCGGCGTCGATTGATAAGTTGGTTACTCTTCTGCGTCGTGAAGCTGCTGTGGGGGTGATATATGATTGGCAGGAGGCGTTATTGTTGTCTTAATTTTAGTCGCTCATTGCGTTATTGTTGTCTAATTGTTGCCAAATTGCTGCATTGACACCGACACTAGTTGCCGGGATACATGCTGAATTGATTGCCTCTCATACGGCCCGGCTGTGTATCTAAGACACGGACTACGGAGACAGTCGATATTATACACTTCAATGTTGTACTTTATTATCAATCAATATGATGAAAGTTTGGTTAAAAACTGAGTACGAATCTGAGTACAAAGTTGAATACAAAGTACTAAAGCACATCTCCCTTCTTTAGCATGTCCTTGTGGATGCCAAGATACTTCTCTCCGCTGAGTGTCTCCTCGCATATCTTCAGCATATCCCTCAAGCCCTCCTCGACAATCGCGCTAAACTGATCCTAGTCAATAATCCTCATCTCGGCGATAGGTCGCCACTTGTAGAACGTTGTTAGCTTCCTGCCTCCTTGCTGTATGGCGTCAATGTATGACCTGCCGTCATTAACGAGCCTAAAACTTAGTCGTAGTCATCATGGATTGCATTTGCACGGGAATTTGTATTTCTCTCCGCTCTCCGCACAACAATGAGCGAGTGTTTTCTCTGATTCCTAACGGAACTGAAAAATCGAGAGGCAAACTGATATTTCTTGATATTTGGAGGACGATCAGAATTTGGAGGAAGATCAGAATTGATAGCTTGATCAGGACAGATGGAATAATACACGGTGAATTTCGAAAAATACGCCTCGTACTAATACGCCTCGTACTATAAGTGAGAGTTAAATGGAAATCAAAACTCTTTTCTGCCAACTTAGCCCAATCAGGCAATGTATCAGAATGACAAGTCCATGCAATCAACAGTTACCCTCGCCCTACTGCTAGCCCTTACCGTGCGTATTGCACGCGGAATTCTTGAATGGTGAGCTCACTTTTCTTGTGACTGATTAAATAATCCCCTTTCTAATAGAGGACGTATTCCACGAATCGGTACTGCATTAATTGATTGAATGAAAAATCCGAATGTCTGCAATTCGAACCAACCCTCCCTTTTTCCCCCTGAAAACCCCACTCCCTTTGTGGCAGACGTCCTTTATTGGATGATACGTGAGAGAGACGCTAACTTGGGTTAATAACAGTAAGCGCAAGCCCTTACTTCTCAGATGTCTCATAGAAATAAGGGAAGCCGATCCACTGAACAGCTGTTACAGGTGACCACATCTAATGATTTGGGAACAAGAAAAGAGCAAAAATGAACTATAGATATTTGGGTTAAAACGAATTATTAATAGTTCCCAAACTTTTATTATTCTATCAAGGACCCGTTAAAAATCGCATGCATATAAAGAATTAAAGGGTCTTTCACGCACGGCCCCAATGGTATCGTTTGGGAACTATGTTTAAAAAGTATGGAAATGAGTCTTACTCGAGTTAGATGCTCCTTTCATATCAGTCAACTTGATTCCTCCCTCTGTTATAGATTTCCTGCGAAACATGAAATTCATCATGAAATCCATCATGAAACATTCAAATTCCATGATGCAAAATGCAATCCGTTGATTCTCATTCAAACGGATTATATTCAAAACTCATGATACAGCATCAATACAGAAGTGGTACTCACATAAGCGTGTCGGGCAGAGTTAAGCCGGCGGGCCCGGGACCACTGCGACTCCCAACCATGGATAGCGAGTTGTTGGCATTCCGATCGAGCAACAAGGGGGGTAAGCTCGTGGCTGTCGGAACGAAGTTCTGAACACTCCCATCAACTCCGGAAATAGACGTCATGAGTTGCTGCAGATTCTCAGGGGTGAGCAACTCGCTTGACGGCGCCCCTACCTCCTCCATTTCCTCCTTTATCTCGATGACATCAGGAGTATCCTCCATTTTGTAATCCACGTTGGCAGGCTCTGCTACTGGTTGTGACGAGTGGGACACGCTGGTCGGGATATTGTGTGAAGCTTGTCCAGAGGAGGGCTGGTGTTTGGTGGGAACGTTTGGTTGTACTTCCTGCCCGACGATGTCTCTGGGAGCTAGCAGAACCAGTGATTTGGAAGTCGATCGGGTTGTTGCACGCTGCATTTCAGGCTTGGTAGACTGGCTGATTGAATGATCTACAATGTTTTGAGATGAGATATGAGGAGGGTCTTGATGGTCTGATAACTGCGTTCCATCTACAAAGCTCTGTGTTCGAAGCGTTGGCAAGATTCCAGTATTCAGTGGAATTTGAGTCGAATCCACTTCAATAATTCCTGTAGGGAAATGTGTCGTAATGAGGATTATACAGAAGTATGTTTTGGGTTTGTGATCACGTGACCCATGCTAAGGACTCACCAGGGACTGACAGCGTAACTTTAGGTGTAACTGTCGGTGAAACATCATCATCGTCTTCAACGTCAGTGTTAGCATCAGACACTGCCTCTATTACGGGGGCTAAATGCTGGACTGAAATTCATTGTCAATCATTCCGGAGTCGAGGCACATAACAAGGATTGACTGGGAGCAAAAGCAAAGCGTCAGTGGGAGAAATGAACGGTAAGAGTTGAAGCGAACAGCAACCATTGTTGCTAACTCACCGATAGATATAACTCTGACAGCAGTGTCCAATAGAAAAAGCATGAACTCATTGTCGCTCTTCTGTTGGAAGTGAAATTCCTGTTTCTGTTTCGTGTAGAAATCGTGAACATCGGGGTTATAGTAAATCGGGAGCGGAGGCGCAGCAGAAGCCATAAAATCAGCCCTAGCTTAGGATAGTTGTGTTTCAGTACAATACCACAGAGAAATATTATAAAATCCACATCACATCTTGAAAATAATGTGAGTTACTATTCATGCGATCCCGAGCTGAGAATAAGAAAAGCCCAATGACATTTGAGGGGGAATCCGGGAAAATATTCCTAGCCAAAAAATTGAGGGTGTCACAAAAGGGCGAAGAAGTGATAAACAACTATCAATCGTGGTTATCGAGTCTCAAGCAGATAGGTGATTACGTCGGGATGAACAATATTACGAAACATAAAAGATTGCACGCAAGGATGATATGGGATATATGTAGCTTTTATCCAACGCGAATTTTCCTAATCAGTGAATGGCTGGAGATGCAAGACCGCGTTTCATAAGGCGCGCGCGCGAAGCAATTACTCAAAGAGTTCATAATTTAAAAATAAGTCAATTGATAATGAATATTTGATCAGACCATATTTTATTCGTCATATGTTTTATACATGCTCTAAAGTACTTTAGAGCATGTAAGTTAAGTTGTTATGCTCCTCCATTCCGTCGAAGCGCCGCGCATTGGCATAAAATTTCTTGTGCACACGTTGCGCGCCCTGAAAAGTCGTAGAAAGAGAGACGCGCAATGCGCGCGGAGTATTTGGGTCACGCAGCGCGGGAACAAAATTTCTTGTAAGTGGTAAGGAGTGAATAATTTTATGTTCAGACGGTGTGACTTAAATCTTGCGCGCGATCATTCTTTTCAGATCTCACAGGGAAAAAGGAGCTCCTGTAACTTAAACTTATCCACATGATTTAACAGCCCGACCACTGGTCAATCAATACTACATATTTAATGTACATTCTATATTTTGATATATTGTGTATTCATTGATCCTACACTTTCTTTGTTCATGCTTTTTGAGCAATAAGCATCTTCTGAGGGTCTTCTGAGCATCTTCTGAGCATCCTTACTCCGTGTTCAATCTTCTTTAGTGGTGTCAGTTATGAGATTGTCTCTGTATTTCATTATGACAAGAGCGTCAGTGAAGACTCTTATTGCTGTGAAGAAAAGACAATTCCCTCAAAGATGGGACCTGGGACCATTATAGGTATTAGATATACCCCTTCTCCAGAATCTGGGGCCATGTGTAATTGTTTATAAGATTGTATTCTCTTGACTGCACGGGTATTAGCCTTCACACATAGAAGGAGGTATATCAAATTTATTTCCATTGTTCAACAAATGTCAAATTTCAGTTCCTACTTTTGCCGAATGTTTGTACCATATTAGTGTGGAGTATCATCAATTATACATTTTTGCTTAATGAGATATCAATCAGATATAAGGGCCAGAAGAAACTCTCCTCATGTTATTTGATGATTGGTGAATCTCATCCACTGATGAACTACAAAAATTCGCAAATCATTCATGATGATTGTTCTACAGAGTATGTTGCTACTGGACTATCACTATCTGCACCCAAAATATTGGGAGCAACAATCTTGACATTAATATCAGGAGGATTTTTCCTCTTGATTTTATTTTGGTTCCCAGCAGCAAATGTATATTTCACAAAGAAGAAAGTCAAGTTTTCTGATGCAACATATGTTCATGTTATGTCATGTGTGGCTGGAACACATGGAATTGCATCTATAGAAAAAGTCAATGGCATGAAATTCTTCAAGTATCAGTACCTGAAATATATTTTTGAAAATGAAGAAATAGTTCTCTCAAATGGCTTAGAAAGCAAGCGATATTCTGATATTCATGCAATGAGTCATGGAATGGATGATACAATCTCTGAAGACTATTTTCAAAGATATGGTAAAAACACTATTGATGTTCCTGTTCCCTCTTACTTCAAACTTTTCTGCATAGAAGTGATCCAGCCATTTTACATTTTCCAGGCCTTTGCTGTCATACTTTGGATGCTAGACGAATATGAAATGTACGCCTCTGCAATTTTGATTATATCTGTGACATCCATAGGTATAACGATCTTTGAACAAAGAAAGCAGAAAAGGAAAATAAATGCGATGGCATCATCTTCAAGTGAAGTGTTAACTATTAGGAATGGCATTGAAATCACTATACAATCATCAGATTTGTTGCCTGGAGATGTTATATTCATCCCCAGAGAAGGAACTACTTTGTGTTGTGATGCTGTCTTAGTTTCTGGTTCTGCTATTGTTAATGAATGTGCTCTAACTGGAGAGAGTATACCAGTAAACAAGTCGTCCATTCCATACATTTCAAAGTTCATCTTCGAATCAGGGGATGTGGAACGGTTTGATATGACAGAAGATCTAATTTACAATGCAGAGAGGGATAAAAAGTATTCTTTATTTTCTGGTACTACAATTCTTCAAGCAAAACCTTCTTCTGGCACATATGCCACTGCTATTGTAACAAAAACTGGGTTCAATACATTCAAAGGATCCTTGATACGATCTATCTTGTGCCCTAAACCTACTAAATTTGAATTCCAAACTGATGCAACCAGATTCATAATAATGCTTTCTTTCTTTGCTGCTATTGGATTCATCTATACTTTCTATGTATCACTTGTTAAGTTTGGTGCAACCTTCTGGAAAACACTGAGACTTGGACTTGACTTGATCACTGTTGTTGTGCCTCCAGCCTTGCCTGCAGCACTGTCTATTGGAATTGTTTATGCAATCCAGCGCATGAAAAGGGTGATGATATTCTGCATTGATCCACAGCGTGTTAATTTCTGTGGTAAAATCGAAACCATTTGTTTTGATAAAACTGGTACCCTCACTGAAGACGGGTTGACAGTTTATTGTACGATTCCTTCAATGAAAACTTTTCAATCGACACAGTACAAATGCTGTAAGATAAGCAATCAGAAACTTGTGGAGGCTCTGGCAACATGTCATGAGATATCACTCATTGGTGGCGAATATATTGGTGACCCTCTGGATATTGAAATGTTCAAGTTCACGAAATGGTCTGTCGAAGAATGTGACCACACCAGCTCTCTGCCACAGTTTTTGACAGCCATTGTTACACCAGCAACAACCAATTTGGATGCAGATACCAAGTTTTCTGAAATGGGAATCATCAAGGCCTTTCCTTTCACCTCGGAGTTTCAAAGGATGTCTGTCATAACGAAGAGTATTGAAAGTGATGAATATGTAGTTTTCTGCAAAGGCTCACCAGAGATGATCAAATCTTTGTCAGTGGAAGAAAGCATTCCGGATGATTATGATTCCAAATTGAACTCATTTACTCAAGATGGTTACAGGGTTATTGCATTCGGATGGAAACCCCTGGCTCCTGATACAACCTGGCATAGCCTTCAAGCGATAAGGAGATCACAAATTGAATGTGATTTGAACTTCATAGGTTTTCTAGTTATGGAGAATCATCTGAAATCTGACACAACTCAATGTATAAGTGCTTTGGTGAACTCCAATACCAGCGTTTGTATGGTTACTGGTGACAACATACTTACTGCAACTACAGTTGCAAGGAAATGTGGAATAGTTCCACCGATGCATAACGTCATTGTTGTCAAAGTCAGTGAGGAGGCTGTGTCTTTTCAGCCTGATTTCCAAGACAATGATGCAATTGTTCTACCGGAGCATTATGATGAAGATGCTGTGAGTATTGCAATTGACAAGATATCCAGAGAACCATATGTCTTTGCTGTAGCAGGCTCTTCATTCACTAAAGTAGCCTCGGACCATCCAATAGTTTATGAGCTACTTCTGCTGAGGGGTAAGATATTTGCTCGTATGAAACCTGCTGCGAAACAGAAGCTGGTTGAAGATCTCCAGCAAGTTGGTTTGACTGTTTCAATGTGTGGAGATGGGGCAAATGATTGTGGAGCACTGAAATCTGCGCATGCTGGTGTTTCCTTGTCTGAGGCAGAGGCATCCATTGCTGCTCCCTTCACATCAACTAACCCTTCCATTTCCTGCATGATTGAGATTCTAAGACAAGGACGGGCTGCTCTGGTGACAGCATCAGTGACATTCAGATTCATGGCCATGTACAGTATGATCCAGTTCATCACCCAGCTCATTCATTACAGCATTGGCAACAACTTGTCAGATGCACAGTTCCTCTACATTGACCTGTTTGTGATCACGGCAATTGCAGCTACACTGGGTCACGCACAGCCAGCAAAAACGCTTGCAGACACCACACCAAATGCACGGCTCATTGATCTCAAAGTCTTTGTCCTTCTGACTGGTCATGTCTTAATGACTTTCATATTCCAGGTATTAATTTGAATTCCATTGAACAACAGTTGAACAACATCTTCAACTGTTTATCATTTGTCGCTTTGAGCTCTCCAGATCAGCTCTGCGAGCTTCTAGAATAAGTCATTGAAAATCAAGTCTTATTTTTCAGTTTTCTTTCTACCTCTACTTGATGCACCAGCCGTTTTTCGTTCCCTACACCCCGGCAGAGGACCTGTACGGCAACCCGTCCTATGAAAATACCGCATTGTTCATCTCCTCGTCGTTCCAATATGCTCTGTACGGAATAGTCTTGTCAGAAGGAGCTCCACACAGGAGGTAGTGACTCTTCACTCATTTCCCATTCGTGTAGTTTCTCAGCTAAATTTGTGGAACAAAGATACTATTATCTGATAATCCCCTAGGCCAGCATTTCGCAACTGGACGCTGATGATAGTTTTTGTTATTTGCGTCATTATGGCAGTCCTTTTTGTATTTCAACCGATACCATTCCTCAATAAGACAATGGGATTGATGTCCTTAGAAAAGACTGAAGTTCAGGTATTGATAGGAAATGAGATCTGATCGTCACACTCGATTAATTGTGAAGCAAGGTTGTGAACCATTGTGTAAGGTTGTTTAACGTTGTGAAGCATTGTGTTAAATTGTTTTTTACGTTGTGAAGCATTGTGTAAGGTTGTGAAGCATTGTGTAAGGTTGTGAAGCATTTTGTAAGGTTGTGAAGCATTGTATAAGGTTTTTTAACGTTGTGAA
>CAMPET010000066.1:267121-280175 GCA_946803715.1 Beroe ovata | reverse complement strand
CACACACACACACACACACACACACACACCTGTATTATGTATCCAATGTAACAGCACGAGATCAGCTTTTATCTCATGACAATAGAATAACTGACCGATAAATAACTATAAATACTGGTATAGCGCGGTTATAACAGTGGCCATCTTACTTCAAGGAACAACAAACTATGTATAATGGAACGGCAGTTCATAATAGCCCATGTGTATCAACTGATTAGGTATCACAAATTTTCCTACCAGAAGCTCGTTGGAATCATATTTTTCCATGGATCGTTAGAATTCACTGTGACATAGATGTGATCATTTTCTATTGTTTTTTTAATGTTGAGATTTAACGAAGTAATTCTATTTATATCCTTCACTGCAAGATTAATTTCACACACACCCATACACAAGCATACACACACATCGTACACCCTGCTGTACAATAGCCAAGGGAAAACACGTCATATTTAGAGATTTAACAGAGAATTTAGAATATAGGTAGTCGGCCGAATGGTGAGACTTGAGACTTAAGTATCAGAAATGTAGCTGTTACAGGACGAGGGTGGATGGTCGCGGCTTTTTGTCATACAATTGTCAGATTTCATGAAGGTATTCTGAGCGAATTGACATTACCGATTACTGTAATCTGGTGTCTATTTCACCAACACAGAACATATCTCATTTTGATACGGTGCTTGTCAATCACATTACTTATCTCCAGTGTGTGTGCTGTGTGTATCCAGATCACGAATAATGTAACGGTGTTGAAACAATCATATTTTTACATTTCAATCAAGGTTCCCTCTGCACAAAGCACTGTATTGTGAAGGATGAAGTCTATAATTTATACCGTAATAGGGACTATCTTGAGTTAAGGTATCTCACTTCATTATGACAGCACTTAGCAGACAGCTACTTCATGAACACAGAAACCGGACATACGGATATCAACTCGTATTAAGAGCGTGTACACTTTCCTCCTTCACCCATGAGTATCATGATATAGATCACATTTTCGCAAACCTACTTCCGTCATATACTTCGGCGCTTCGCTGAATCATGACTGATATTCGAGAATATGGGATCTGGTCATCAAAATTTTGAGCCTGAAACATACTCAGCAGCTTGAGGAAATGGGATACACTTGTGTAACGCGCGATGGAATTTTCTTGATCATAGCGAAGCTGAATTCCGCGCACGTACAGCCGCATGAATTGATCTGAATCTGTGAATGTATTTGAAATTTCGCTTCGTTCGAAAATGGGCGATTCACGAATTGCGTTTATAATTGGCAATTACACAACCATCTGATCTGAGGTTTTCTATTCCAGGTTTTCAGCGATCCTGATATTCTGCTCACGGCCATCATCCAGCGTGTCAGTAGGGCCCGGTAAAACAGCCTCTCCAGACGAAATCAGAAAATATGCGGAATCTCTGATAGCTAACCTTAAATCTAGATTACAGTACCTGGGTGTGAATTTGATGTGTTACGTTTACATGGCCTGTTACCTAGCATCTACATTCCAGGAGGTTAGGTGTACGCTATGTTACGCATCATGTGACACGTTGTCAGTTATGTTACACATTGTACTGAGTGGATCAGCCTCTTTATTTTCAGAGTAGCACTGTGGTGAGACAGATGAATTGTGTCAAAGCTCAGGAAGTTACAGCGATTATTCACATTGCAGTGCTCTTACTAGTCCAGGTAAATGCATGGGACGAGTGTTGATACGTGTGTGTAGTGCCACTGTTTAATGTGGAAGTCACATGATAGATCAAGATTTCTGATAACACACAGACAAAATGAATCAGTGTATCATGTGTATCAGGCATTGCCAGTAGACTTCATGTTCAAGTTGACGGGTGCAGCTAACATGTTGGGGAGATGGCAGTCAGCTGTCTTATCAGACGATCAAACAGACGCCGTCCCTGAGTTAGTTAAAGAATTGCTACTGTTACAGATCGTGGTCGTCAATTTCCACGCAGTTTCTCTGAATTCCCCCGTGTTTACTCATGAACGTCCAGCATGAGCACGGCCTCTCTGCCGGCCCCTTTCACAATGGGACAGCTGGCCCTCTAATTAGTTATAATCACTGTGACCCAGGTGGAAGGAGTCTGGTGAATGGGTGGAGGGCAGTATAGTCAAGTTTGACGAGAGAACATACCTAGCAATCAGCCCCACAGTCGCTGCTCACCCCTCCTTCTACCCTCATACCCTCCTACATGTGTTCTTCTCCGAGTCGGTCAGGGTGTTCAAAATCCTCGCTCTAATTGAAGGTATTATTCAGAACACATACACATTACACATAGTAAGAACACGAGATCCTAATAGAGATTATCACTTTTAACAGTAGGGAATCTAATCTAACTTTTCTAGAAAAAAGACTATCTCTCTTATGCAAGGTGCTGCCAAATTCACCTTCAGTTTTAGATTATGTTTATCATTGTTGATTGTAGTATTGTTGTTGAACTAATCCCTACCTCTATCATTCCAGGCGCTCTGGTGTCTGTTCTCTTTTACCAACTTGTCACCCTGAAGTTTTTCCAACAATTCCTCCCAACATCAATCCTCCTTTTCCTTCACCTCTGCTCCATCATTTCACTGGCAAGCGATGCTAAACAGATTAGTACTCGGGCTAAAGCCGTTCAATGATTCGCGAGACGCTTGTTGTTATTATTATTTAGGGTATTTTGGGACGTATTTTTAGGGTATCACGGGACGTATCTTTAGAGACGCATCTATCATATCTATTTTGAGGGGAAGCATCTTTATTATTTACTTTGTTTTATATGCACCGCATTGATGAATGTTTATTTCGCTTATTTATACCCGCCAAAACTTAATATTTTCGTATCACTTTGGAGGTCTGTGTTTATTTTGATTAGAAGAAAACTCAGCTGACAAAGAGTACTTACTTGATATCTCATAACACCCTCATTCCACCGTAGCAAGGCAGCAAGTATGACCTAAGATCATCAGGTTGTCATAACACGAAATAGTCGGAGGATATTACCAGAATGTCTTCCCTGATGATAGGGAGAAATATCTCTTTCCTGGCTGCGAGATATCATCTGCGAGATATCATCTGGGGTGAGTAAGTTATGTATGTTGGGGATATTGTATTTCCATCTCGGGTATTGATTGGATACGTCATATTGATAATCCGATATATCTGTTAATAACCGCTCCTAAACTACTATATCTATTGGCGGGATTGGTAATCACATTCCATCGAGGCATTAATCATTCCTGTCCTATGGAATTTCCATTCAATATCGGATCAATTTAAATCTTTCCTCAAGGGATTATTTTCAGCTGGTACGTAACGAACCAATGGTGGACTGTTTCCCGGGACGCTATCCAATAGGAGGACGGTATTCTCAACACGTTCGGGTGACTGGTGCCGTTCTACTGGCAGTTAACAACTTATTCTACCCTCTAAATCAATTGCACGAGATGTGGCATATAATAACAATGTTGTGAGAACCATCCTGCACTGAGAGTTACCACTCCAACCACTCTCTCACTCTGTTCAAGTAAATACCATTGCCACCTCACCCATTGTCACCTGTCATTCGTGTGTCACCAGGTACCACGTGTGTGTGTGTGTGTATGTGTATGTGTGTCTGTGTTGCAGAATATGGTGGAAATAATACCGTGTGAAGATTTACTGACACCACTTCGAGACTGACATTTCTGTTCTTTTCACCCTTACAAATATTGGATCTATAGCATCCATACAGAGTTTCTGAGATTTGATCAACCATTATTTCTAGTTTGTTTTTGCTGCCATATCTCCAGTTATCACAGACGACATGTGAATGGTAGATGTTTCGTTTCCTCATAATTTGTGGTGTCCTAAGTTGTCTCTCCCGAGTGTCCATCGCCCGCAGACGCGGGTAGGTAGTAGGTATACTTCCGTCATCTCAGTTTATCACGATACCCACTCCGTCATTCTCAATTGAGGTGGTATTTGGGTTGGAACATGGAGTTGCAACCCTTGTATCTGTCTGTGTCAGAAACAAAATGTTTTGTATTGTGTGTGATCGTTTCAAAAAATTCTTGACTGATGACAAATTTTCCTGCATTTCTCCTGTGTGTTTTTTGGTGGATGCAGACTTGGTCTAGCATGGAACGACACGCTCTCAATAGTTCATGCTAGAGATGCGAGGCCGTTTTCTGATAGTTTGCCATTTAAATCACAAACAAGGGTTTGCTCGAGTGATATAGCCGTCGACAATCGGCTCAAAATCATGAGTGTTTTTGACCTCCTCGACTTAATCTCTAGCCTCGAGTCAACTACTGGCTTTATATTTTGATAGTTTCAGAGACTTTTTCGAATCAGCCTACTACACAGTCCATCGAATTGGAGTACTGGGGGGTCATGTATTATGTATATGCATCAGTACATAGTACTGTACATTGTACATATTGAAATTTGTCACGTGTACCAACACTTCTTAGAAATATCCGCGCCCTCACTCTGAGTACTACATCCGGTTATTGATTTTCAGTGACACACTCACGAACACCAACCCCCCCTCTGCTCTAGCCTCTCTTTTGAAGTCTGGAATGGGGTCACCTTCTTCCCTCTACAGTGATTGAGTCATCTTTCAATTGTGATATTGAGTCATCTATCACTATCACACTATGTCAAAGAGTTGTGTTTTCGGGTTCCTGTCACGATTTTAGGGTTATTTGTGCTGTGATGACTGTCATGTCAAGATGTCACGTCATCATTGTGGATTGCATCAACAAGCACCAGTTTTAGTTTCTCCACAAGCTACATTGACCATCACCACATGACGAGTAGTGTGTACCAGGGTCTTGTGTGGAATGGGGACGACTCTGACTTGTGTGTAAGAAGCAATAAGGCATGATTCAGGCTTGCGATTTGAATTATTGAGTCGGTTCTTCTTTTAGTCGCTGAATAAGTGACTGGATGGGATAGGTTGTGTTTCCTCATTAGCTTAACTAATAACAGGCAATTGATGACCTGTTCATGAAGCATCTCGTCTGGATAGTGTCACACTGTCACACCATGAACCCCTCCCAAAATGAACCTGGACCACCACTCCCCCCTTCGCACGATTCATTCCATCATATTCCCATCTAATCGATTTTATGTAACACAGTTCCAGCATTATATAAAATATAACTCGATATAGTCATATACCCCAGACTGGCCGGCTTACTAGATCTAACCAATCACATAGATTGATGGGGGGACGTGCGCGCGGCACGAACAAATCATCGTCCCCCCTGCGCGTCTCGTGACTGTTTTGGTGGGTCACGAGAACTCATGTCCTGACTTTTCTGTTTATTTGACCCTCGCCTTAGCTACATAGTATTCCGCTAAGTCCCAAAACTTATCCTAATTTTTGTCATATTAGTTGTATTAGATCTTAATGTCTCCGGGCTCAGTCTTAATGTTGTTCTCATTCTTTAGTCATATTTTGACCGCCGTCATATTTACCAATATCAATGGAGCGTTCCTCGAGTGAGTAACATTGCCTGGGTTCAGATTGGCTCATCTAAAATCGGTTCTTGCCAGATGGGTTATCTATAGCTATCATTGAATTTGCTATTTTCGTATTCAACCACCATCCCAATATCATGTCGGTATTCCACCCAATTGCATAAAGAAGCACGGCGTTCACATTGAACAGAATCGTTGTAACACCGACAGGCGATCCACAATACGACTAGTAAGGTTGTAGTGCTAGTTCGATCTTGCCGCATCACCTTCCATAGTTATTTCGTTCTCTGGAAGCTATCGTCAACGTTGTTCCGGATACTCTTATTTTGGTACTTACAAGGCTTCAATTCAGTTAAGGATGGCACTGGCAGTGGAAACGTTTCGAGGCCGTTATTTCTTGATTTCGTCAGGGGGTAACTGTTCTTCGAGATGTTATATTGTGCCACTTTTGAGATTCAACGCATTGGCCATTGACACGTACGTCCGTGTTTGCAAGAAGTACAGCTGTCAATATCATATGACATGCAGCAAGATTTGATTTGAATCGGGAGCACGTGATATTTGCGATTTGTACAAATGAGATTACGGATTTGGAATGTCAGATAGAAATTCAATCACTGGGTAAGATGCCAGTACACAGGTTGTCACTGCAGCTGTACTAGTCGACGCCAGGTTTTGAAATTAGGAAATTAAGAGGATACAAATTGTTGAGAGGGCTTTGACCTTAACTGTGTGATTAATTTGTAGAATTTAGAGTGGTTCTGAGTTTGACAGTGAATGATTCTTGGGAACCATTCCGCAGGGAATTAGTTGATTTCAGCTGTAAATATGCCACTATCAGCATCATCCAACTTGTCACTCTGTCACCGTCCTCGTTACTGTCACACCCTCTGACAGTTATCTAATTCATGATTCCGTTATTCCCCACAATGCCTCTGATAGGTCCTGACATACACGTCCAAATTTGACTGACAAATTCTCATCTGGGAGTCACTGTGACAGTCAGCTGTACATGTGACATAGGCAGTTGCATCTGCAACCATCAAACCCATTCACAATATAAACTGACAGTTCACGTCAGTGACCGTAACATTCCCAACTGACTGTCACATTGCCAATTACTGACAGTCACATCCCCAACTGACTGTCACATCCCCAACTGACTGTCACATCCCCAACTGACTGTCACATTCCCAACTGATTGTGACATTCCCAACTGACTGTCACATTCCCTATTACTGACAGTCACATTTCTCCGCAGGGCTGTCAGTAACACGAATTTCTCCAGTTCGCACTTCTCCTGCAACAATCTACCTGGTCTCCCGCCACATCACATATACCTCTGTAAACAGTACCCAAACCTCATGATATACGTCCAGCAAGGCATCCTACAGGTGGGGACACGTGACAAGATCATTGCTGTGTGACACGTCATGTGACACATACGTCATGTGACAGTCGCTGTGTTTATATGTCATGATATGTGCTGTTAAAGTCAGTGGAATGGTTACTGTCAATCTATGCAGACCCGTTAGGTGTTATTCGGTGTCAATGAGCATTGAGCACTGTATTCACTGAGCACAGGAATTCACCTATACTGGTTGTGAATGTGTGATTTCATATGCTATCCAGATTGTTCATACCATCTCCGATATTTCAGGCTCAGCTGGAGTGTCAGACTCAGTTCAGTAAAAACCGATGGAACTGTACTTCCATTGACAACAACCCCTTCATAAAACTTCTTGAGCGAGGTACAGCTCTCTGAAAACACAATTCCAATTATCACGTCATGTCAAATCATTTCATGTTGTCATAATGTCACATTGTCATCAGACATCACATGATGACTGATGACATCACCGTGACCCCGCATTCCCAGGGTTCAGAGAGTCAGCATTCTCCTATGCCATCCTCTCCGCTGGGATAACGTACATGTTGACCAACGCTTGCGGAGAGGGACAGTTCCCAGAGTGTTTCTGTAACAATAACCTGGTGGACTCGTATGATGCCGCTAATTCATCAGATACTTTCCACTTCACTAACAGTAAGTAATGCCGATACAGATTGTAGCTTCGGTGTGGTATTGTGCTCTTTTCATCTTTAATTTTCAATGTAAAACCTTTCATCTTGTTGGCTATTTGAAAAAGGTGATGCAATATCCTGAGCATGTACATAACGAGTCCCATCCCTCGTGCAGCAAGTTCGTGGCATATGGAGGGGTGTGATGATAATGTTGAGGTGGCATCCAATATGGTCATGGATGCCGCGCCCTCCAGACGAGGTCGTAGTAGTGACACACGGGACCTCGTGGTCAAGCATAACAATGAGGTCGGCATCAAGGTAAGTCCGGGATACGACAATGTCTTCCGATTCCACTGTCCACTGTATCCCAAAGAGGCCATGAGTCACGATACTCGTAAGTCAGCTCCTTATGGGACCTACGTACCTACCAAATTTCATCCAGAAACTCCCATTAACGCACCTATTTTTGTGGCGGTTTTGGACACCCTGTATAAGTATTTTGTTCCTTCACCTTACCTGATGTGATCTGGAAAGTAGACAGACTTGGCAAATTGTTCCTGTAATATTGTGATTGACCAACACACACCCCCTAGGCACTCCAGGACACCGTCACACTGGACTGCAGGTGTCACGGCATGTCGGGCACGTGTGCCACCAAGACTTGTATGCGGAAAATGCCCCCTTTTTCCGTGGTGGGCGACTACCTGCAGTACAAATTCTACGGAGCACGGCGTGTCATACAGAAGAAGTCCGGTTACGGGTTGCTCGTGGCGTCCGGTTCCCGGCGTGAGCCCCGCGAACCTCGGAGCGACGAGCTCCTCTACTACGAGAAGAGTCCGAACTTCTGTGCGGCAGAGCCGGCTATCAACTGGGCAGGGACATCAGGACGAGAGTGTGCGTTGACTAACGATCCCAGGCAGCGTGATAGCTGTGAGGTGTTGTGCTGTAAACGGGGGTTTCGCACCACGGTGGAGGAGGCTGTCAAGGATTGTAACTGTCGGGCTAAATTCGAGGATTATTGGAGTAGTATGGAGTGTGATAAGTGTACAGTACAGCAGGAGAGACATTTCTGTAGGTGAGAGACAAGAACAATGTCTCCACGTAGCGAGATGGAGAGTTAGAGACGAAGTTCTGGAACGGGAAATGAGGGAATTGGAGTTTGATGCACGTCATTTGAGTTACTTTTTAATTCGAAAGATACTGTCTAAATGAATCATCGATTTTACGATTCAACGGAAAACTAGAGCATGCATTTGTGTTAACATTATCATTACGTTAACAGCTAAATTTCCATTTTTATTAGCAATTTATATTTGTAATTTGTTATTTTAATATTTGTTTGAAATTTAAAACTTTCTCAAGTAAACTTAAAGTTGATAGTCTCCTTGTCGTAGTACTAAACTTATATTTTTAAGACTAGTTGTACTTGTACTACTAGTACTACTAAGTACTTGTACTTGAAGTTGAACTAGTCCAAGTTGTACTTAACTTGAACTGATCATGTCTGGCGATTGCCGGATGTTATCTGTCCACTGTTTCTTGCGCGCGGCGCGCGCGCCTTGTNTACTACTTTGTCAGATGTTACCTGACCTGTTTCTCGCGCGCCTTCATCGAAGGCCTTCGTTTCGGCCTTCGATGAAGGCGCGCGCGCCGCGCGCGAGAAACTGAGGTCAGATAAAATCTGACAAGTACTACTAGTACTACTAAGTACTTGTAGTTGTACTTGTAGTTGTACTTGTAGTTGTACTTGAAGTTGAACTAGTCCAAGTTGTACTTAACTTGAACTTCATGTCTGGCGATGCTACTGCTAGACCGCTGATGCAACATGCAAGCCGCTTGCCGGATGTTATCTGTCCACTGTTTCTTGCNGTTAAAATATCGCGAAATCAGCGCATAGTGCGCGCCTCGCGCAAGAAACAGTGGACAGATAACATCCGGCAACAAGCCGCATTGCGCATGTCTGAGAGTCACAGTAAGTTTGCGGCGCGCGCAAAGCGAGATTCTCGACAGCTGGTTTATCATCGATCGGCAATGAATTTGAACACTGAAACTCGCGCCAGGCCAGACTCAAAAAGCCTAGCATGAGCATTGCCAAACAAATCTTTGGCGGCTGCATGAAATAAAATCATGAGGCGGAATCTCGATCGCGCGGCGCCGACGGTAGGGAAAACCCCTGTTCGCCTTCGATGAAGGCGCGCGCACGCCAGCGCCCGCGCCGCTCGATAAACAAAGGTCAGATAAAATCTGACAGTGACATGTGTCGGCGCAGCCTTCGATGAAGGCGCGCGCGTAGCGTGTGTAAACCACTTGTAGTTGCACAGATTGCAGATATTGATAACATCTTACAGTTACATTTACAATGATGCAAGTGCAACGTGTTCGTTGGGGAGTACAAAATTGAAGACATGCATCTGGGCTGATAAGAGTTAATATTCAATTTAATTTACGTGATCAAAAAGCATACGCGATCATTGATCAAGTACATTGTACATGGTGTGCTAAAAATAAGAATTAGAAGCTAAAAATGAAGTTGGATACTTTTTTCGTCATTTTTTCGTTATTAAAGCCAAGGTTACACTGACTGTTTCACGTTGGCTATTTAACTTCAAGTAGCAAATCATAGCGATATTAAACTGCGGTTGTGTTTCAGCGGAACAATAATTTAGTTTCACGGGTAGCATATCTTAACATTCACGGATACACGAGTATAAAGTCATAAATATCACGTGTCTTTTGACTGGTATCGTCAGATTCACAGTTCAAGAATCACTGTTCACTGCAAGCTCTCAATCTCAAACTCTATTATAGTAGACACTGCGTCCCAGAGGTAGGATCATGCTCGTTTGATTGGTTGCATGACTTGGGGATTGTTCTGCATCCGATGGGGTGAGGGTGACATGGGGTTACCATGGTTACTGCCCATACCACGCACAACCTGCGGGTAATTACTACATCAACAATCCCCTCATTTCTCTAATATGTCGCTTACCTCATCATTTACTTAGCTTGATGAAGAATGTTGACCCAGATTCGACAGATTCTGCCTCAAAGTTCTTCATCAAGCTAAGTAAAGGATGTCCCAGAGGACGAGTAAGACGAGACTGATGGCACGAACTATGGCAAGGTATGAATACTTCATCTGTATCAGACAATGACTTAATGATTGACTACCTGATGTTGCATCATCCTGTCATCCATGACTTGAGGTGGCATCCCCCTGGCCATAGGACGGACTCCCTTGTTTATGTTATTTCTCATCTGTGCCACATACGGTCCACCCTGTGAGAAGCAGTTGAATTTCCTCCGATATAAACCGTAAAATGGACACCGCCATTGTCACTGTTATGGTCGCTGTCTCATGATGGAGATAGAAACAATAACAACAACAAGCAACACAAACAAAACTAGTATTCCTGATCCATGCACGACATGACGTATTAGCCTATTCTGTTTGTTGATGGGAAGTAAATGGGGAGTAAATGGCGTATTATCCGTTGCTATAGCGACCTCGGATTTCAAGATAGGTTTTCTGAACCTATGTCATCACGATCTTTTTCATCCTGGTTTGTGTTTGGTTACACACATTGTGTGCGTGTTTCACTCACATTTTGCATGTATGGTTTGTGCCCGACCATATTAAGGGCCATCATGTTACCATGGCCACCCGGCTGTTGCGGTCTGTACTGTGGCCTCTTCATCTGTTGTACCATGTCCTCGTTGTTATTCACCATGTAACCCTGAGGCAGGGACATGCAGGTACAGAATCAGGTACACAGATGTGGACACAACATACACAGATGTGGACACAACATACACAGATGTGGACACAACATACACAGATGTGGACACAACATCTACTGATGTGGACACAACATACACAGATGTGGACACAACATTACACAGATGTGGACACAACATACACAAATGTGGACACAACGTTCACAGATGTGGACACAACATACACAAATGTGGACACAACGTACACAGATGTGGACACAACATACACAAATGTGGACACAACATACACAGATGTGGACACAACATCTACTGATGTGGACACAAACCGGCATGAATCCGATGTGTTGCGAGGGTTGCATCTTGACGGGCTGTTGTCCAGCACTGACCAGTATCTTACTCTGGCCCATGATGGGTTTACCACCGGACATACTGACCTGGGCCATCATCACAAGTTAGAGAGTTTTAACTTTTAGTTCAGGATTACATCATCGAACACAAGATAGCTCACATGGAACAACCAGGACATCTGCTACAAGATATTGTCTAAATTCTGCACTACCTGTGTCTGTAGAGGCCGAGGCTGTGACACCAGGTAGAACTGAGGACTGTTCTTGACACCAGGTCCACCAGTCGGTGTCATCAGAGAGTAGGCCCGGGACCCTGGCCCTGCGCCGGGTGGCATATTCATCGGTCCGCACATGTGCTCCGGCACTTTCCTGGGCGCTGCCACCTGGTACTGCTGAGAGTGGGGCGGCATGGTGTGTGGCGGCATCATGGCGCCACCACTCACGCCACCACCAGCGCCGGGACGTTCCACTTTCTGCGATATCTGAAACGGGAAATGGGTTATTAGGGCCAAATTACCGTTTTCATGATGAAATCTGTAATTCAATCCGTCCTTGGAAATCACTGCCTGATAATGACGGCCACTTTAACAAAAAAATGAACTAACACCCTAGTTTCCCCCCAGTCTTCGTGCTGATTGATTTAAAACTCTATTATCTACCACATGTCATTATGTCAACTCTTTAATCTCCCTGAGGTCACACCTGGTATTCCATTTTCCGTTCCATTTCACGTCTCTGGGAGGTTATCTTGTCCTTGTTGTCCTCCCGGTCCTTCTTCTTGAGGGCGAGGGTGAGGGGCGAGTGAGGGGATCCCATGTTCTCATCAGTGTGTGTGTGGTTAGGGGCAATCGTACTCAGCGATACTCTGATAACACAGTGTGTGAGTGTGTGTGTCTGTGTGTGTGTACTATGCGTGTGTTTGTGTCTGTTTGTAATTAGGGGCTTACTGTGATAATATTAACTGTGATACTCTGTGATAATTAAGTTGGGGTATCTTATATCTTTGTCCATCAAGGAAAGAATTCGAAATAGGTAGGAAAACCAGCTTGTTCAGACTGGTTCTCTAGTAGACACTTGCTGGTTTGACAGCATCTGCCATTAATAAGGTCGAGACTTCCAAATATTTTCCAGAGATCAAGTTTGATATTCATATTGTTGGCAAACACAAACAAGTTGTTTCTTACGATTTGAAGTCGAGAACCGGACGCGAAGCGGACAGTTTGTCCATCTCTGTGAAAAGTCTGATGAAGTTTGCCGATCCAGATTGTCCAGCTTCCTCAGCAGACACTCGACTACTCTTGTGCGAGAGTTTGTGCTGGGATCCAGGGAGGGTGGTTGCGTCCCTGCTACGTATCTCAGTAGCAGCCTCCTCCTTCTGCATCATGATGTGGTACCTCTCCCGACACTGAGGAGTGAGGGGCGAGGAGAGAGGGGAGAGGAGTGAGGGGAGAGAGGACTGAGGGGAGAGAGGAGTGAGGGGAG
>CAMPET010000066.1:242527-267090 GCA_946803715.1 Beroe ovata | reverse complement strand
GGGGTGAGGAGTGAGAGGTGAGGAGTGAGGGGAGGGGAGTGAGGGGAGAGGAGAAGAGTGAGGGGTGAGGAAAGAGGAGTGAGGGTTTGGCTAATTGGGGAGGGGTGACTTTGAGCGATGAGGGATATGATGATGAACATGCCTGTCTCGGTGTGCCGGTTTCATATATGATGCGACCTGAGCACTGGCCGCTGCGCATAATAATGAACCGCTGGCCACATCTCTTCGCATAGGAATTATGGAATATATTAATTGCGGGCATAGCATGCAATACCCGCCATAATTATAGCACGATGAATAGCCATGGACGATTATTCTGATCACCACAGTGCTATGGACAATATTGGACAGGATATTATACCACTGTTCTCATACTATCCGTTGTCCATCATTGATTATGTATATATTCGGGCCCCGGTGTTGTAGATTATAGATATTCAACATTGTGTGTGTGTGAGAAAGGGGGGGGTGAAGTACAAACAACAAACAGAGAGTGACGGCAATGACTTGAGGACAGCCGTTGAGTCTACTGGTCATCAATCATCATTCCTTTGTTTAGGATGAATAATTCCGCGAATAATGCGTCTCTATCTCTCTCTCAATTTAGTGATTCCGTATGATGATTGATTTCACACAATCCTGAGTGCTATAATTGCATCTCTATATGATTAACAGTGGTGGAGCAAGGTCATCTTATTATCGAGGAAACAGTGATTTGAAGTTGGTTTCCCCTCCCCATGAGTGATATCAGTTTACAACCCCGTCACATATTTCGACACACTGCACACGACCACTCTCATCAGTTATTGGTAGTTGTGGTCATCATAGGTTGTCATTGGGCCACATCGCGTTGCTCTGTTGTATCATGACATAGTGATCGCGTCCAATCTATAGTACTATATCGCAAGTAGGCTCGTACTGCACGTGGTCTGTATGATGATCCATCAGCTAACATTATCATACTCAACAAATGCTATATCGTTTCTAGGATAATGCGATTGACAATTCCCCTACTTCTGTTGGTCGCACCTGTCCTCGCTACTGATGACTTCCCGAGTAAGAACCTAACTAACAACAACTAACAACAACTAACTAACAACTTACTAACAACTAACAACAACTAACTAACAACAAACCAACAACTAACCACCACATACCGTTGGTGAATGTCCATTAGGAGGGCGTGGCCGTGTTTCTCTAACATCCCCCCATCAGGTGGTACAGTGTACTCTCAGTGGGGCCAAGTGAAGCAGAATCACAATGACAGAGTGAACATCCCCTCGTTCAGTGACGACAAACATTTCCAAATTAGGACCTCTAAGAAGATAAACAACGGCAATGATATCCATTGGATGTTAGATGGGCCGGGGCTGTTTAGAATAACAAGCACCGAAGTGAGCGCTACCAACTGCCGGGCTTATACTCTCACCGGGAGTGAAGAGTTTCTCAAAAACCAGGGAACCATGACATTCCTCAAGTCGAGCACCAGACTACAGATCTGGTTCGGAGGTAACAGCGCAAAAGTGGGTTTACCCGGGTGTGGGCCGGATGTGTCGATATGATGTGTTTTTCATTCCCCAGATAAACTCGATGAGAGGTAGATAAACTCGATGAGAGGTAGTTTTATAGTTAAGCCTCTTTTGACTCTGTTAACAAATAAAAATGCGTCTTTTAATTGCATTTTCATATGTAAACGGACTCAAAAGAGAATTAACTTACTACCTCTCATCGTAACAAATGCGACTCTTATTCAATCGTCCAATCCATGAACCATGTAACCAGATAAACGCATCATCGATTGGGCATTTGTTGACGATGATGGTGGAACGTGCTCAATGAAACAACCGCTAACGGGCATCACATTCAAAGTCTCCAATAAAGATCGTGACAAAGTGACAGACCAATACAGATTTGAGATAAGTAAGTTCAGCACGGTTACATAATAGGGTTCCTCTTCCTGGGGGTATAATAGATTTCCACAAGAAGAAGACGTTTCCTAGAATTTGTTACATTCCGAATATACGATATCTCCTCAGATAATGTTTGTTTTCCATGACCCGTCATATCCAATACCACTAATCACTATTCAGTATTCACTTAGCTACCCCTCAAATCACTAGCAATAATCCCAGGCACACCCCTCACATCACTTGCTATAATCCTCGGCACACCCCTCACATCACTAGCTATAATCCCAGGCACACCCCTCACATCATGGCACACCCTTGCAAATCACATGCCATTAATCATTATCCCAGGCGCACCCCCCTTGCCCACGTGTACGGGTTTGGATCCAGCATGGATCCACGTGACGGCGATCACTTCTTTCCCCGTATCACTCGGTACCAGTATAGGGGTGGAGTGTGAAAATTCCTATACGAATACTGGTGACGCTGTCGTGACGTGTGATGGTGGTACCAGTTTTACCTTCCCCAATTCACCTCCTTCCTGTTTCATAGGTATTTGTCACCGTTGATGAGTTTATAGATACCTTGAAATTCCTTATCATACAACAAATAAAATAAAAACAATAAATAAAATGAAAACAAATAAAATGAAAACAACAAATAAAATGAAATAACAAACAACAAAAAAGTGATGAATCTATATGGCAGGAAAGGTTCCCGGGACAGGTTTAAAGTCTAGGGACACGAAAGTTGAGTCGACTAAAAGCTATAGATAGCGCTTGCCGCTTAACTAAGATATCAGCCATCGAGTTTCAGAGGAATAAAGAAGGTTTCAGAGTACGAACGAAAGGATGGATCACGGTATACTGATATTGGATCTGTGCCAGCAATTCACGATCCGGTGATTTTCAAGTCCGGGGTATCAACTATAAATTCACCAATGTGGACTGGTAGGTACTTCGAAAGTGTATTTTATAGTGATTCATTCGTGGAAAAACTGTAAATATTGTGCTCTAACAACTACAATAGATCGTGCTCTACTGAGGCGCTATCAATACGAGGTACTGTGAGATTGCTAATAACTGTAGATTATAGTTTTACTTCTCGATCATATATGTGTATCACTTTTGTTTAAACTAACCTGCACCGGTGTCTTGAAGCTGTTTGACGATATATTTAGGATATCACTGATAATGTGCCAGTTGAAGTCCTGCGGGATTGGCGAGGGCGTGACCTGGAGCTCCTGGACCGTAAGGATGGATTGTTGGAGGGCAAACTCTTCCGCTGGGAGCCAGTGACTCTGTTCCTCCAAATCCGCGGTCCGGTCTGGCTTTATCTTGATGTGACGACGCTTGTTCAGCTTCCGGTCTTTCCTGGGTGTGAATGTGTGAAAAACGAGGTCCTAGAGTAGGGAAGAGTTGGGGTGCATCTAAATAATACCTAGGTATTGGGGAATTCACAGGGCACAAACCTGAGGAAGGGCGTTGTCGGGGGCTTTACATCGGGGGTGCCACTCCTCTTCAGTACGAAGTGTGTTGTGGCATCGTCCAGAGGTGGCGTGTTCTGTGGTGTACTATCTTGCCGGGTTATCACCACCTGGCGGGATGAGGTGCGAGTGCGTGGGGGGTGCAGGTTGTGAGGGGTGAGGGGGTGCCGGGTGTGTCAATTCTAATTCAGAACAGACTATCACCGTTCTAACACCGACTTACTGGTCTCTTGTCACACCGACGACATAGAGAAGTTGATCAGAACTCCACTATTTCCAATATATGTCTAAACCTGAAGCCCACACTCACTGACAGCTTTTCTCACCTCTGGTGCTGGAGGTATGGATGTGGCCTGAGGTGGCGGGGGCGGGGGTGGCTCTGGTGGCTCCTCCTTTATCTGTACCGCCGGAGGGATGATCTGGAACGCCAGGTTCGGTATGATTGTCACCTCTGGTAGCTCGCTGTCTGTCATCGTATATTCGGTGTAGTATCTGGTGGGAAATAGGGGAATATCAGGAGTGAGAAGTTGGCATGAGAGTCGACTGCCTGTTCGTATTCCAATCCCAGGCACCGAGTATGTGTGTGTGTGGGGGATCAACTCACTGCGATTGAAGGACGGGATCGAGATGGAATACATCATGATCCTCAGGAGGGGGCGTAGGCGGACACCACACATCCTGCCCACTCCACAGGGGGGACTCTTCTTCATTGTCCTACAATATGGGTCTAACATGAGGAATGGCTCACACAGACAGCAGGGAAAACAAACATCGAATCAATGATAACCCGTCTGAGTGCGCATAAGCGTAAATGGTGGAAGGAAAGAAAAGAACGTGCAATTGTAAGCAGCTTTCACTGTAAAGTACGCGTTTCTTCTTTCCAACCCCGTTTACACCGACGCTAACGCAGACAGGCAAAGTTGAGAAACCACCCTCACAAAACGAGGAAGAAAACATCGCGATCATAATCCGGGGGGTGTGGGTGGTTTCACAGAGAGATGTATTCACACAACTACAAGATGATCAGACATAGATGGAACAGCCTCTGACTGGCGCTAGTGGACTAGAGTGTAGGGTGTTGGATAATCAGGGGGTATGTGTGTGTGTGCACCGGAATTGTGCACTCGTAAAACTGTGTCGAGGGGGTAATAAATAGCTGGTACAGAGGCTGCTACAATCTAGTCCACAACAACCAGTAATCATGAATAATTTGGGGAAACAGTTCGAGGCGGTGGCATTGCGTATAAATATTTGACGTTTTAAAAATATTAAAAACCGAAAATTCCACCGAGAATTCAAGTTGAAAATTGAAAACCGTCCCGGATAACCCATCTTAATGAAATAATAAGTTACCTTCCTTCATATCATATACATGATCGTATAATGATAAGTATGAAATACAAAATGCTAATTTACTGTTCGAAGGGTTTTCAAATTTCATACATTTAAAAAGATCATTTCTGGGCTGTTCCATCAATAGTCTCAACAACTCACAATTGTGCAAAACATTTCTAACTAAAAACAACCTGCATACGGTTCCTAATATGGGGTCTAAGGGTTGTTGGCGGTGTTTAGGTTCAGATCCCCACATTGGGACTCAGAGTTCACGAAATCGGACGGGCCCGCCAAGGGAATGGACTGTTGGCTCTCGTGTTGAGAAACCACTATTTGATCGGGAGGGTATTGCGGCATGTACAACTGGTTATTGTGCACTGGTCGCAGACCAGGATGGGCCAGTATCGGTCTGATTGTCACCTGCCGGTGCGGCACTGCTACTTGGATATACCGTGGGGTTGGGAAAGAGGAGGGGGTTGCCACTGGCAAGTTACCAATGTTGCTGTTGCTGGATACTACAGCCGAGCTATGCATTAGCTGCTGCGGCAATGCCCCATGGTATACCTGGTGACCACTGTAAGGAACTGAGTTCACAGTTTGTGGTATCTGTACCATATGACCATTGTACTGTGGCCACAACTGTTGCTGAGGATGTTGCATCACAGGTTGCCGCAACATGGGTTGTTGTTGTTGCTGTACCATGGGGTGTGCCCCCTTACCATATTGTAAGTGGTAATTAGGTACCATGACCATGGGCCTGACCTGGCCACAACTCACTGCCCTGGCATCAACCTTGCTGTACATTACTTGCTGCGAGCTATTGTATTGCCTAACATAGTCGACCTTAGCAGGAACTTGGTTAGTGAAGAAGTGAGGCAGGTTCAGGCTGGTTTCAGGTATATTGGAGTTGATGGTCAGGCTCCGATTCCTTATCTCTCCCTGAGTATGCGTGGGGTCTGGAGTAGCGACTGATGTTGGGGTTACCCAGGGTTTTTCACTGACTGGTTGCTGGGCCGCTTGCCCAGCACGTTTAGAGGCATAAGTCCGTTTCGGACCCTTGACTGTTAGTTTGGGTGTAGATACGGAGGGTGTGCGGGATAGCGCAGGTTTACCAGTGTTGTAGATGGAAATGATAGGTCTACAATGGTTCAGAACAGGTACTACAGGTCGACCAAATGGCACAGACCCGATTACTACAGAGGAATTGAGACTGGGTATTACTGGGTTTAGAGGTGGCCTGAGTGGCGCAGCTGCCTTCTTCTCGGCGGCGCACTTCCTCTTGGCCTGCGCCAGCTTCCTCTTACACCTCTCCAACTCGGAGTAAAGTCGCTCCTTCTCAGCCTCTATTCTAGCGAGGCTCTGCTGGTTTACCCTAGTCCGGACATACGCCGGTTTCTCATATTCCTCATCTGACGAATGATCGGAGGAGGAGGGCATCTCCTCCTCACGACGCCGCCGGGCGGCTAGGCGCCGCTTCCGCTTACAACGCCGCAATACTACCTTGGGGTCCCACATGCTGTAAGTCAGGAGTAGGTCCTCCTGTTCAGGATCGAGCTGACTCTCCTGGGCTGCCTGCATGTCGTGGAATGTGGTGTCCGGCATTACCATTTCCTCCTGCGTGGGGGAGGGGGTTTGTTAATTCAATTTCACAATAGAGATAGGGTTAAGATAGAGTTAATAAGATAGAGTTAAGGTCTGCTCATGAGACCAGAAATATTGCTTCCCTGTCGTCAGGGGATTATGATTTTCAAACACGTGGGCTACCTCAGTTTTCACATGGTTGTGTCCGTGAGACGTGTGTGTACACAAAATAATGAGAGCAACAAACTGTCTATTTGTGATCGCGTGTTCACGCGCAAATCGACTTCCGTACACAAATATCGCATTTTGAGAAGACCCTTTGATGAGTATCTGAGACATACTCATAAAAAGTGGCGAGGTTGTTGTTTCCTGTTCGCGCGCTTTCCCTTCACATAAAAAACACAGGTCGGACCACAGAACAATCACAGAAATAACCACAGATGGAAATACCTCCTGCTGTTTGACCATTTCAGAGAAGTTATCCTCGTTTTCGCGCTCCAAGAACCGCAAAGCGTACTGCTCCAGAGGGGTTAACTGGGAGAGATGTGGAGATATCAATCCTTAATTCAAGAAACGAGGAACAGTGATGTTTGCTTATGATGAAAATGGTAACTTGTGTCTTCTTACCTCGTTTTCGATTGATTTGATCTCATCTTCGAACGCTTTGAACTCCTTGTTATCGTTAACCACGTTCTTCTCAAATTCATTCTGAGAGAAGTGAACGTGAGTTTAGTCTGGACAACGCGAACTCCTGGCTCAAGAATGAACAAAACTTTGCAGAAACTCACCAATGGGGGTTCCCCCTCGATCGCAACATCCTCATCGAAATCACACTGATCCTGAGACTGTTCGGTTGTGGCGCGCTGCGCGGCGCTCCTATCTTCATCATCCTCTGCATCGCCTAACACCTGTGAGAGAGAGCAGGTGTCAATTCAGGTGCTAAGTCAACACCTGGTGCTAAGTCAACACCAAGTGCTTATAACACCGGTGTTAATAAATGAATCCGCTCACCTTCTCCAGATCCATTTTGGAAATTGTCCTGTGTTTCGGCGAGTCGATAGCTTTCTCCGGCTGGATTAGACCTTTCCCAAAGATGTCTGCCATGTTATCCTTCTTGAAGAATGCCGTAGTGAAATTTCCCTCCTCAATTGCAACAGCCCCCAGAAGTCGCTTCTGGTTAGCTTTCTTCAGAATATTCTCCTCGATGGTGTTGGCACTAATCAGTCGGTATATGTGCACATCTCTGTGAAAGAGAGGGGGGGTGGTAGTGCAGTTCGGTTCGAGGCGATATATACATAATAAATCCACTCTTCATTGTCTTTATTTTTCGAACCGAGCCAAATCGTATGACGTATCTCTCGCATCGTTAAACCAGTTCAAGAATTGTTCGTGATCTTAAGTGAAAAATCGAATGTCTATAAATGTAATTTTTGGGAACAGTACCTTGTCTGTCCGATCCTATGACACCTATCTTGAGCCTGGGCATCCATGGTGGGGTTCCAGTCTGAGTCGTAGAATATAACGGTGTCAGCACCCGTCAGATTGACACCGATACCACCCGATCTGGTGCTCAGTATCATGCAGAATATGCGGGTGTCAGCGTTAAATCTCTCCATTAACTCCTGCGAGAGATTGTCATTAGTGTGTCACATGGGGTGATGATAAACACTGCCCTGTTTAACTTTTCATTGTTTAATGTCTATTTTTGACATCAGAACTATACATTCCTCGTGTATAGTTCTGATGTGAAAAATAAACATTAAACAATGAAAAGTTAAACAGGGCAGATAACATTACTGGACAGACTCACATCTATAATGTGAACAAATGATAGTGATAAGCACCACACCGCTTGTTACCACTCACCAGCCTGGTATCGACACGAGTGGTACCATCCAGTCTCAGATATCGGTAACCATGGTAATTAAGGAAGCGCTCCAGGATATCCAGTACTTTGGTCATCTGGGTGAAGATGAGAGCTCTGTGTTGCCCCGCCAGTAGCTCGCTGAGTAGGAGATCGAGACGTTGCAGTTTACCACAGTCGTACTGGATCAACCTACAGAGGGGAAGGGGGTGGTGGACACTGGACATAATTGTAAAATTGTCGAATCTTGATTTTTTCTACCAGATCTTGAATTTGACCTAGATAAACTCAACCGGATTTTACAATAACTGAATCATAAAACTACGAAACTGGATACAACCTCACGACTCTGACCTGTTCTCTGGCATGATCATCTGCAGTTTACTACCGATGTTATAGAACGGCAATGTTAACTCCTCCATCTCCTCTATCACGCCGGTGGGAAGTAGCACTTCTACTCGCGATGACGGGCAGGATACTCTCACTGTATCACAGCACATCATAAACCGGTCAAGGACCGGCTCCAGCTCTAGGAGACGGTCTCCAACTGAAAGTTGATGGGAATAATTAACGTGGTCTCATTGTCCAATTTACAAAATATTTTCCTTTGCTGAATACTTTGGACAGCTTTAGACTCACCTGTTTTATGACTGACTTGTGGCATTTTTACCGATACTGTCTTGATTAGATCAGTGCCATAGACCGGCACACGCTGGCATCTCATGTCATTCCAATCCGCCATCATTCTCCGCCTGCTTGTCCGCCACGATTCTCTGATATCATCCAGAGACGGCTGCAGGAATATTCATTATTCATTTCAACACTCATTCAACAATAATCACGTCGATAAAGAACGAAATCGGCAGCTGGACGACGGCGCACATCCTTGATGGGGAAATTTGGAGCGCATGAGAATATCCTCTTGATCAAAAACGACAACTACACAAAACTACAAAATAGTAAATACCAGAGCTAGAGAGTCGGTAGTTTCACTTGAGGAGGAAGTGGCGAACTCATCAGCCACTTTGGACAGTCTGTCTGATTTGACGGGCGAACACTCCACCCTGTCGGGCCGAGGGGACATGGTCCTCAGTGAGGGTGGCTCAGGAGAGGAGGAACTACTGTGTGACAGAGTGGGGGGCAGCATCGTACCTGCTGGTATGATGACGTGATGTGACGTGATGCTCTATAACTGAGGGAGATATCCCAGATATGTCACTCTTATTAGAGCAAGAGTCTAAGTGCGTTAATCGTTACCACGTAGAGAAATTCGCTCTAATTACCTCGCTTCGTGGTAGTCCCCTTGGTCGTGTAGTTAGTGAGTTGGGGTGGGCCGAGGGGTGGGCGCCGGGGTGGCGGCATGCCCGGCTCCACCAGGGGGAGCATTACGCCCGAGACGGGATCTCTGAAGTACCCAGCAGGGATGAGACTACTGCTGGACGAGTGGGCAGGCGACTGAGGGGAGACTGAGCCGACAGGAGCTGGGGAGAGGAGAGGGGGTGTGAGAATACTTTGGATAAGAGGTCAATGAACATTGAACATAACATAACTATTAAATTTGCGGTAATTTGGGACAATTTACTCGATCATGATCATCTAAACACTATTCTAAGGATCAGCGTTCCGGTTTGAATAACTCACGTTCGCGGGATTCTGAGTTTCTGGTGACTTGTTTAGCCATGAGTGGGGGCGGTTCAGAGGAGTCACTGCGCGGTGAAGAGAGGGACAGAGGGTTGGGGGACGTGTAGTGGACAGAGCGAGGGGAGGGCAGTGACCGGGGGGAGGACATGGGATGGGGCGAACTCCGGGGGTTGGGGCGAGCCACGCTCGTGGAGCCAGTGCCAGGCGTGGACCGGGCGCTGGAGGGCGGCGTGTTGCGTGGTGGCGCTAACGACGGCATCTGTCTGAGTAGGGGCAGGGGCGGGAGAGTGGGTGATGGGGGACGGGGAGGGGGAAATGTAGAGTGGGAGGGAGCTGAGTAGAGAATGTTGTCGGGTACTGCTCCTTTGTAATTCAACTCTTCTATTAGCACGCGATGCGTCTTTATCTGCTGTGTTCGGTGTGCTGAAATTGTGTTGGTTATGATACATCCTTCCTGCATATCAAGGCCATTGAGAGCCCATTTCAAATTTTCATCGCATCGGGTGTTCTGATCTGTCCTCACCTGAGTGAGCTGATAGAGTTGTCTCGTAATCAGCGAAGTGGAAGTTGAAGAAGTCCAAGTTAATCTTGTTATCGTCTTCCAGTGCTCTCAGCACAGCGGAGGGGGTGTCAAATTGGAGAGGTGCCAACCCCAGAGGAGACTTGACACCTCGTTCCTCAAACAAGTCGGGGTGATTGCAGACCTGGGCAGTATGTTGAATGTGTTTCGCTATTTTGTCGTGGTTGAAAAATGAAACCCGTGAGGCACGATGGTCAATACAGCTCAAGGGAGCAAGTGATAATCATCCCGGACCCACCTTCCTCAGTTGCATGAGAATGCCAATGACACTGATAAACCTCCCTGAGGTTAACGTATCCCTGGTATCCTTCCTCTGCAGGAATCCCTCATACAGTGCTCTCTGTCGCTTGGACAGTCCACACATCAGCACACTCTCACTCTTCCTGGGAAGCTGCAACTCCACCTCCTTTTTGAGCCGGCGCAGCAGGAACGGGCGGAGGATCTTGTGTAGCCGCTCCACGAGCTGTGCGTTATACTCCTCTGTTCCCTCCACCATACCAACCAGAGGATTACCGAACCACTCCCTGAACGCGCTCTGCGATCCGAACACAGACGGCATGAGGAAGTGCATGAGGGACCACAGCTCCATGAGGTTGTTCTGGAGGGGCGTTCCCGTGAGGAGCAGCCTCCGCTGTGAGTTGAAGTTGAGGAGGAGCTGCCAGCGCTGCGACTTGAAGTTCTTGATGTTGTGAGCCTCGTCCAGAATGAGATAGTACCATTTCTTGGATCGGAATACCCTGTAATCCTGGATAACGAGTTTGTAACTCGTGACACACACGTGAAATGTGTTCGGCTTTGTCCATCCTACTCGTTTTTCACGTCGTTCCTTCTGACTGCCGTAGTAAGGCATGACCTGGTACAATGCGAGTGTGAAGCTAATACGGTATTACCTTCGTATAAAAACTGGAAAAAACTACATAGTTGCTAAGAATGATTCGAACTCTTTCCACCAAGTATGTACCTACCTTGAAAGATGGGAGCCATTTCTTAAACTCCAAATCCCAGTTTAGGAGAACTGATGTGGGTACGATGATAAGATGTGGTCCCCAAATACCCTTGAAACAAGCCAAATGTGCCAGGAGAGCAATGGTCTGTAGCGTCTTACCTGCGATAGCAAAGATTTAACACGACAGTGAACATTGAAATGGAGCACACCAATCGATCGCAACTATACCCATAGATGATAGAGATTGCTGGAGTATCATGAACAGCAACAACAGAGTGACTCACCAAGTCCCATTTCATCAGCTAGAATTCCGTTTAGTTTCCTTGCCTCCATCGCAACGAGCCACTGTAACCCAACTTCTTGATACTCCCGGAGCTTACCCCTCAGCAAGAACGGGAGTTTCGGCTTGAGGACACTCGTCACATTCTTAGGCTTGACAGCAGACGCGCCACTACACAACTTGCCTGAGAAGTGAGAATTGGGGGTCAATATCATGGCGCTCATATGGCATATGCCTTATTAAATGATGCCTGTCTCACAACACTTATAACAGATCATATGGGTACAGAATGAAACACTGTCACGAGTGTGTCTTACCAAGTTCCTCATTTATCTCCTTAGCACTGGTGGGTGGTGCAGACTGCTCTCCATCAGCATCCTCCACATCACTTCCCTCCTCCTCCTCACCAGCCTCACCAGCCTCTGTCTCACTACTTGTAGTGGTGGTGGTGGTGGTGGATGCCCCATCTGTCATCTGGTCACGCTTCTTCATGTACTGAGCAATGAGCTGGTCCAGCGGCAAGTTCTGGTCTGCCTCCAGATCATCCAACTCATTTCCCTCCTCCCTCACATCGCCCTGTTTTGCTTCCTCTTCCTCTGCTTTGGCTATTGTCTCCTCGTCATCTTCTGAGGTATCATCTGATGCGTTGTAGTCTGAACCCATCTCATCATCCTTAGTCGAGACTGAGCTTTCTCTGTCGAGGATAGCTGAGAGAAGGAGATAGTTAGATTTCAGAAAAGCTTAGGGTTTTCCGCCAGGTTTTCTCCAAAAGCAGTACTAAAAACCTGGTGGAAGAGTCTTGATCAGTTCGTTGAGATCCATCTCATTTTGTTGTTTCAGATCGGCAATTTCCTGCTCCACATCACTTTCCTTGTCCTCCTCCTCAGCAGCAGCTATTGTCTCTTTATCGTCCATAGGATCCTGGGTTTCAGGCTTGAACTCAACGTCACCTGTGACGAATTATAGTCATATGCGTGGTTAGTGATTGTAGTCTGATCAATGACTGATGTCCGATGATAATAGGGAGCAAATTCAGGCACTGCTTCGTCATTTTCTTACCGTCTTGACTTGAAGGTGTGAGCATGACACTGCTTTTTGGACTCTTGGTGAGACCTTGTGCCAGCCAGGAGGAGAACTGTTCAGTTTGACCCACTATGATATTCAAGTGATTGTCCATGAGCTGTCTCCGTCTCTCCTCTAGTTGGGATCTGAAGTGGTGAACGGTTATGAGGCACACCCGACATAGACACTCTGATACATTGATTATTTGATTATACCAGATTTTGTGTATACCTAGTGAGTAGTATTATCATAGACCATATTATAAATTGCTGAAATCATTCAAAATACTCACTCTTGCTTGAATTTATGAACTTTCTCTACACCAGCCCACATTTTCATGACATCTTTGGATATTCTACTGGCTAATTTCCTCAATTTCTTCTCTTGTTCCACCATATGCTTCCTTTTAACAGCCTCTTTTTCTTCAAATACTTTAGCTACCGCATAGGCAAGCTTTCGAGCAGCTGCCTTTTTCCATTTCCGTTCTTGCTGGAAGTCGGTAGATAGCCAATGCATTTCTTCGAGCAAGTAGTCCCAATGACACTTTATTTTATCGGGCTCCTTCACTTTAGGAAGACGTTTCAGAGACCACATTCCTTGTTGTTTTAGAACAGCTACTTGCTGCACTATGAGAGCTTCCTGTTTAGCTTTCTCCATGACCCCGCCCTCTGTCAATGCAGCCATGCTGCTCATGAATGGGGTTGCTGAGTGCTCCTCTTTCTTTATTTCTACTTTAGGCATTGCATGACCAGTAGGGACCTGCTCCAACAGCCCTGACAGGGCATCTGTTGAGGCACATTTGATCTGCTGAATGTAGTTTTCTAGGAAGGGATTCGACTGATTTGTCCAAAGGTCCAGGTCCAAAAGATTTCCATCATTATGTAAGAAAAAGAGCTCTGCTAGGTGATTTCTGAGATTGTCCTGAAATTAGTTCAGAGGTTAACAATGTTAATATTCCACCAAACAAGTTACAAGATCGTTTAAGGAGCCAGAATACTCACAAAAACAGTACCTGGTGCTTTTGAATTTCATTCCTTAGATCGTTTACAAGATTTGTCCTTTCATATGCAGGTCTTTTAATATTTCCTTCAGGTATTGTAGTAACATATCGCTTCATAACTCATATCTAATATTTCTCCTTGAAAACATGAGTGTTACTGAAATGGTTACTTCTGTAATTGGCACTATTTCAGCGATCCTGTAAACTTAGGAATTAATAGAGAATATGAAAAGGTACTCAAGTCATAAAAGTATTATTTATTACTTAAAAACCAAATACATATATCAGCATAAATAATCTTGCAAAAAGATCATGGATCAGCAAAAATTAAAAATAAACAAACACGATTCAAATAAAAAGGATTATGTCATTCAACTATAACTGCTATTAACAAATGGTAACTTGGTATAACTATAAAATAATAATAAGTTAAACTTTTAGATTATAGTGGCACATCAACTTATATCTGTGCCACGAGAACAAAATAATAAACCTATAAGGATAAATACAGTATCTTTCTGAATTTCAAGATGTTCCCCAATATCAAAAACAGACATTTATCCATTATCCACCTTGTCAAGCTGTCATATTCCATGCAATAGCCCATAATTCTATGCTGACTATTTGCAGAGTTCAGGTGGAGGAGGGCATTCTGGAATAAGTCCCCACTCAAACATAGGGTTCTTGTATTGAAGCAGATCTCTTTCAGATAATTTGGGAAGCCTTGAAGTATCTTCGCTATATGTTTTTGTGTTACTCACTGAGCTACTATTACTAAAAGGATTATAATCTAGTTTGAGTGAAGGTTCAGGTGCACTCATTGGGGAATTCACAACTGATGTTTTTGAGTCTTCATTCTTTGAATTTGTTGAATAACTACTATTTTCAAATATTGAGCTGCTTTGCACAAAACTTGTATTGGTAACTGCACTTCCATTAGGTGGTTGATCATGAGCATTTCCAAAAGCAGAACCACCAAATGGCATATCATTGGAATCCTTTGTCATAAAGGGGTTCTGTGGCTGAGAGTTTTGAGTGGCAAATATGTTTTGTCCAGCATTGTGTGATCCAAATGATCCAAATGAATTATTGCCTGTTGCAAAGATATTTTCTGACTTTTCTTGGAAGATATTAGATGTCTGATGTGATGAAGGGAACATGTTAGGGTAAGCAGGATTTGTAGCAAATGCATTCTGGGCTGTACTTCCTGAAGTTGCATAACTTGATGAGGTTTTTCCTATGGCAAATATATTTTCAGACATACTATTATCCATAGAGTTACTTTCAGACCCAACTTTCTGCTGTATAAGCATCAATAATTCCTGTTTATTTGCTTTGGCCACTGATGCAATAAACTCTTCTGTTTTTCTTCCTGCTGCTGTGATTTCTTGGATATGTTGTTCAATTGAACCAGTTTCCATCGCATTCAAATATGCGAATCTAGCTTCATCCATAGAAAGGTCATTCAATTCAGGAAAAATGTTCTCTAAGTTATTGACACTGTAACATGAAAATGGCCAAACTTTAGATGGAAGCCAATTCCTGAAATCATTTATTATGATCTCAGTAATGGAATCTGCTGAACCAACCTTTTGTTTGACTTTCTGTTTGAGCTTTTCTTCTGGATTGACATATGAGAACCTATTGGGGTCAGTAAATCTGCTAAATGAGTTGTTCTTGTTGACTGCATGGGAAAACTTGCAATTGTTTCCAAATCTGCAATTACCTTGTAGATAAAACTTGCAGATTGTCTCTGACATCTCCTAAACGAAAGTTTTATGAGTTCATCTTCACAGACCTCCTAATAAATAAATAAATTATTCTACAGGATTATATACCAGATTTAGTCTACCTATATCGTCGTTCAGATGTTTGTCCCATTCTTCACATGCATACTTTTTCATCGTTTTTCATCATAAAACAGGATTTCACTGTCTACTTTGAAAAACTTTATATCTTTAATTGATGTTAACTGAGAATTAGAAGGGCTTCGCTGGCAAAGTTTCCATTTAATGAACTGTTTGATTGCACTGATGATATGCTGATGATACTCATGTCACAGACCTCCAAATACAGTGGTGCAAATCCGTGTTTTTCATTGGGGGGTATAATTCGTTCTCAGGGGCATATTTTTGACTTTTTCTAAAATTGGGGGGGATGGTAGCAAAAATTTTTAATTAGATAATTGAGTTATAATTGAAAATGACCGTTCACATGAAGTCCAACTCATGGGACACATCATAGCACAAAGAGTAGCACAAAGACTTTGAGGAAAATGGCATTGACCATAGTGTTGCGAAATTGATATCAAAATGGGCAAAATTTCTACCGAGCGATCACAATTCCAACGTTCGACCATGTTAGGGAACGATCAAAAACTAGAAAATTCTAGTACCAACTATAGTAGCAACACCATAGGTTTACAATCTACAGTAGGTTTAAAGGTGAAAACGTGTTTAGCGTGTAGCGTTAGCTTTGGACAAGATTAAAGATGTTTTGCACTGTACCAATTTGCTTGTTTATCCATATATGCATTGCCCAGAGTCCATACATTAATGAGGTTGCTTTGGCAACTTGACACCCTTTCACCTTCCCTTCTCTATCAGAACTGGCAAATGGTCACTAGACCCATGATAGTGTAAATGTGATGGCTTATGAAAAATAATGATCTGTGTTCAATAATGAGAGCAGAAGTGTATCATTTCAATAAGGTACTTATGCAAACACGGCGAAATTTAGCATATCCTGAATCCTGATAGTAGAAATGGTTGGAATTTTGGAGGGGATGATATTTGTAATTATTGGAGGGGATGGCACCAAATTATTGGGGGGGGATATATCCCCCCCCATCCCCCCTGGATTTGCACCACTGTCCAAATAGGCTCAAAATATCTGAAATCGAATCATCTCCATGGATACACATGCGTTTTGCTTATAATTGTCCATATTATTCAAAGAGGACAATGAATGGATCATCTATCATTGCATTGTGCAAGTAATTAAGGAATATGAAATTGTTGTCGATGATCGATGATAGACCCTGTCGAGAATTTCGTTTTGCGCGCGCGGCGCAAACTTATTCTCAGACTTATTCTTGCTGACCATGACGCGAGCCGCCTGAACGGCTTGCATCAGCGGTCTATCATCGCCAGACAAGCCGCGTTGCATTATATTATACCCAGATAATCCGCGCGCGCCGCGCGGCTCCGTTTTTAACGCCGCGTGCAAGAAACAGTGGACAGTTCATGCCGGATACGATGTTCATGTTATCTGTCCACTGTTTCTTGCGCGCCTTCATCGAATGCGCCTTCATGGTCATCGATGCCGCCGCGCTTAAGAAACAGCGGACATGTTGCCGGATGTTATCTGTCCACTGTTTCTTGCGCGCGCGCACAGCGCAAGAACAAAGAAACAGTGGACAGATTACATCCGGCAACGGACATGGACAAATTCTATTCGGCAAGTGGAACTGGGCAGATAACATCCTGCTCGGCTCAACTGAACCCTGGATGAGTCAAGATTTTGAAGATGATGTTCAAAATATCCCAAATTGTCAAAAAACTAGAAAATCAATAAGTATCAACAATACAGTGTGCAGTGATTAAAACTTGAAGTGATTAAACTTTAAACTTAAAGTCATTTGAAAACGAAATTCTATTCACAGTGACGTAAACATCCATTTCCGTGAAATTGAAAAGTAAAGTAAGAAGTATTATCATTAACATTCAATCACTATATTTTCAATTTTAACAATCATCTGCACATTGTGCATTATATTATTCAAAGTCAAACATCAATCTAAAGCAATCTAAAGTGATTAATGCACTATCAGCTTAAAGGTGTTTGCTTATTAGGATGTAAGCCGTAAGATAAGGAATCGTAAAGCATAGAGCAAATAATCAAGGGTCAATATCATTATCACCATGCTCAATCAAGTGGGAAAGTTAATGTTATGTTCCCTTGCTGCGTGACAGCTGACCCAAAAGCCTTCCACATTTCAGGCAACAGAGTAGAACTACTACTAGAACGTGTGCATAGAAAGTTAGCTACTACTAATAGGGGGATGGACCCGCAGGGTCCACACAGCCACACTAGGGCACAGTGGGAGCTCTACCCTAGCTGAGCGTGGCCGGAATGGGAAACAAGTCCCGTACCTCCCCAGGTGCCACAGCTGAAGGTCTCTCTGCTGGGCGAAGATCCCTCATACTAGAAAGTTATCAAATTCTTAACAAATCACAATCACATCATAAAAGTTGAATATTAAAATCAAGTTTGATAGGCTATTCTATACTCTCAGAACATGGAAACACGTCTAGACAGAGCCTCAGCTACAAGACTTCGCGATGTTTCTCTTGACAACGGATTCTTCTTCTTCACATTGTCCGATTGATACAGCTCCTTCTCGATTTTATCGAACTGAATAGTTTTATCACGGAAAATTGTCATTAAAAACTGTCATTATGTATGATATCGGTAGTTAAATTCGAAGTAGATCTTACCTGAATGAAAAAGTCAGAGAAATATTTGAAGAATTCTTGGGGTTCTGTTTGTTTCGGATTCTCTCCGAAAGCTTTGCATACATTCTGGTAGTTTTCCAGCATCGCCCTTGTTTGCTCTCCGAGCCGTTTCACTTTACGATTGGCACGGTTGTAGAAACTGCAGGAGAGAATTTAATCGAGAATCGCAAGGGAGATGGAATCGCGCTTTATTGTAATGACTATGAGATTAATGCATCAATGGTAGATAAGATGCAGAATAACGACTAAAAATGAGGAAAACTGATATAGTTGAATACTAGTTGCCAAATGCACAATGCGTATTACAGTTGTTGTTGTAGGTATCCTCGTATCTCCACTATCCATTTGATGGTGGTATTAAATTCAAAACCTTTGATCAGATTCGGGCAGATTACCTGAAGATCACAAAGTTGTCTCTCTGCTTGTCTCGCTCATCGAGAACGGTGTCCAGATTCTTCTTCATTTCCTGTACATCGGCGACCAGCTCTTTCAAAGCTACCTGTGTCACAATGGGAAGTTTATAGGAAGTTTATAGCTCAAGATAACAGCAAGGTAGTCACAACTTTTAAACCAGGTGGTTATACCCATTGGTTATAAACCAGGTGGTTATAAACCAGGTGGTTATAAACCAGGTTGTTATAAACCAGGTGGTTACAAACCAGGTGGTTATAAACCAGGTGTATGTAGGTCCAAAGCCCGGGCAAAAAGCCAGTAATCATCAGAGGGAATCATACGCAAAGCCACACTTCATATACAGTAGCAATTCCACAGTCGTGGAAAGAAAATGAACAAGAATGAAACAGGGGGCGGTACTTAAATGATGATATCGTCAAAACAATCGTTCTATTATTGAGACGCCGCTTTAATTGATCATAGAAATCGTGGATTACTCAGTAGATTTGACTGGAGTACACTATTCACTACACCACCCACCACAATGCACAACTGTCTACATATGACGCAGACCATGGCGAGTAGCACCAGAACTACAACCAGAACAGACCCGGATATGACGATACTCATAGTTCCTCGGTATGATCCATAGAACTGCTGGTTCATCTCACTGTGAAGCACTGTGCTATACACGGGTACACATGGTTCTACTAGCATGGTGGATGAACAAGCCACTCTCTGTTCAGATGAGTAGTTGAGAGACGCCACGCCATGTCCCTCGTTACACCGAAACACCACACTCTGTCCCTGTAAGAAGAACGGACTTCTGCCCTTCACCACCAGCGAACCATTGGCAATGTCCATTACTGGGGTGCAGTTAGTGGGGGGTGAGACCTTGACAATGCTAATGCTTGCCAACTCTTCTCCAGTGTAAAGCTTGATAGCGTTATTTAGGAGTTCTAGGTTAAGTCGAACTAACGTCGCTCTCAGATGGAAACCCCTGCACAACATCCCATCCCTAAGAGGAGAGAGGTTGAAATACATGCATTTCTCGGTTACATCACCTATCTTGGCAAGGAAAATGACATGGAACACATTCCTATAGTCTGCCCATGCCACATTCCACTTCTTCCCCATGGATCCGTGATGTATTCTGTACCTTGTCGGTCCACTCTCAGATATCACCCATGTGTCAGCTGCCACACAATCTCCCCACGCCAGCTTGTATCCGAGCGCTCCACGATCAATTCTCACTCGCTCTCTCTCACTTGGAAATATGAGACATGACCCTGCGTCGTCCCTTATCTTGATCCCTGTATCGGCTGGGATATCCTCAACACTGCGGATACATTCCATGCATCCCATACTTCCCATGATGTACTCGGGATTTGGCACTGTACCAAAGTTAACAGCGACGTCAGTGGTGTTGTATAGCGCACACAGCGAATAAGATACTTGAATCAGGAAGAATGAACAATTGGCGATGTTCCTGCAATACTCAGCACATTCTGCAGAGGAGTGGACTCTGAAGAGATGTGTGGGTGTGTGACTGTGGAGTGGGTTCACCGCGCTAGATGTCACACACTCATCTAGATCTAGCAGTATTGGACCTCGCTCTGACGTCGTATAATATGCCACATTTCTCTCAGTCCTGACTGTCTTAACTGTCGAAAAGGGGGACTCCGTCATTGGTGTGTTGGAAACAACCACCAAAAACGTTTCTGCACTCGCCAAACGCTCCGTCAAACAAAGATAGATCATGGAACGGATTGTAAGAGCGATCATTTCTATCGACCGAATAATGGAATGATTTTAGATCACGGAAAGTACAGGACTGAAGGTTAAGAAGTGGGAAGAAGTGGAAAGTTTGATTTGAAATGCTCTCCATTTGGATATTTATCAACTGAATAAGCATGTTTTTCAAGCGATTTTTTAGGAGTTAAAAGGTATAATCGCCATTAGCCACTGGTGCCCAATCGATGCTCGGTCGGCGGTCCCAAACTCAATATGCATATTATAGAGGAAACTTGAATGTGCCAAGAAATCTAAATATAGTCTTTATTCATGAGGTTGAGGAGTGGATGGCAGAATTATCAGTCGAGGGCGAAGCCCGAGCTGATAATTGGAGTTGAATCCGAGACCGAAGGTCGAGGATTTAACGAGCCATCCACTCCGAAACCGAATTAATAAAGAATATTTTACAACGTCCACGAATGATACGTTAATTGCTTGTTACCAGTTTCGGCTAGCTTCATCCCATTATACAGAAATACTCACTATAGCATTCCCATGCTTGACCGCTAATGAAATTTATTTGGGGAACTTTTTGTGCCAGTAGTAATGCGGCACCGACTGGGACAGTCTCAACCGCACGCACGTGTATAGGAAAGGCGGCATTGTGAAACCAAAGCAACAAGATTTAGCTGCCTACTTATGTTGGAGTGCGCTATCAACCGCAAGAGATCGCATCTTCTATTTTTGGTGTCGCCGACACGTTGGCTTTAGGGAGGTATTGTTTCGATCTAATTTTCTTGCTTTTCCGATGAATAATCACTCTAAAACCTTGTTTATTGTATACGATATGGATGGATAATCATCATCAATGATCAATTATTGTTTACCATACACAACGATAATTCCTGTCCATGACGGGTGTAATTTTCGGCAGCATTATTCGGATAAAAGTTGTAAAATCGAATAATAATAACTCTAAACCATGAATAATGAAACGTCACCCCCCTTCTGTAACACAAACCTTCAGCGCGTTGTCAAGCTGTTCGAATTCCATGGTGAATCCGACAAGCTCTGGCTTGGAGGCGTGTATTGTCTTCACTATGTAATGGAGGAGTGTAAATTTGTAGTCACTACTGTGTGTCTCTGCGACCTGGACAATATTGCGTAATCACACCCGATGTACCACGACTCATTAAATGAGTATTGTCGAACATATGGAAACGAAAGTGGAAGTTCTTCATCCGAATCACCCACCCTGGATAAACTCTGTATTTTGAACCCGCCGGCCACGCCCTTTCTGTTACTGTTCATGTAGTTACCGAGCGCTAGAATCAGTTCCAGAACTTTCTTCAGTCGAGCGCTATTGAGCACAGAAGTACTTGCTTCACTCACCGACTTAACCTGAACAAGAAATAACTTGTTGAACACAATTATTGTCCTCCAACCGCCAAAACCACGTCACCGTATTCACTCCACGCCTAGATTCTAGCACTGATATCATGATTTAATACTAAACCCAGGATAGCGGGTAAACATGATGGATTCTCTACCAATATAGCTACCAAAATAACTCTAAATTTACCTGGTTGCTAAGTCTAATGAACTGCTCATCAAATGTCCCAATGAACTGCATGATGGCGAGCTTCCTGTCGTATCTGTTGACTTTACTGAGGTGGAAACAGAACAGTTCTGCTTCCCCAAACTCCGCTAACTTGTCACTGTTCGCTATGAGCTTGTCAGACTCCTCTCTTGAGGGTACACAACCGTTCAGCAACTCCACCGCCCAAACTGGGGGGGGGGATGACGTGACTGCTATGTGTAGTTACGTGCCCACAATAACTCTCATCATGCAAAACCCAGATCCCCAGTTTCATCCGCTACACGTTCCCATTTGTCACCCCATGTGTACATTATCAACACGTTCCCACTTGTCCCTACAAGATCTTATACCAAAACACGTCGTTCAAACCTGGCAAATCTCCAAGGTCTGTCTGTTCCACACATTTGGCAACAGCCGGAGGCGGCAGCGCTACTCTTCGCTGTATTATCATAGCGTTACGAGCTCTGTTCGTGTCTAGTAGAGACAAACATTCCACCTGATTGAGTTGAAATTCAGAACGGTCGAATAGAATCACGCGACTGTGCTTTAGGAGGAATGTCAAGCGTCGAAATCTCCTGATCAGTCCGTAATACGAGGCATTGTAGTACCTTCCGTTTGATTATCTTAGCCATTCCAGAGATGGTTGGTTGTGTCTTAATCTTGAATTGATCCTCAAAACCGGACAGATCTAGTTCATCCAAGACTGATCCCATGTTGACATCGTTCCAGTACGTTCTGCGTACAGTCGCAATAATGAGAAGTGATTGGAAATTGGAAAATGACAGTTTCTGAACACATATAATTTGAGATATTTGAAAATGAATATATATTCCACTAACCCGCCTGTATTCCGAAGAGGGTTCCAATGCAGAAGAGGCAATTTTACTTGCGGCTTCTTTGACAGCGTGTTGGTCACTCCAGCCCTCATTAATGGGGCTCCCGGTGCCAGTGGTGCTCTTGGCGCCGCGGGCGCACCAGGGATTGGCACACCCTGGGGTTTAGGGGGAGCAGGGGCTGGGGGAGCGGTTGACTGAGTTGATGGTGGAGGTGGTGGGGGCGTCGGGGTGGCTGTTATTGGACTAGGCATGGTCGCAGGTGGCTTCGTAAGGGAGGTTGCTGTTGCTTTGGTCGGCGAAATGGCTGGTGATTTGGTCGATTTGAACGTAGTTTTCACTGAAATTGTCATATCCGATCTGGATGTGGGACTTTGGTTGTCACACGGTTGGGATGAAGATTTCACATGTGGTGTTACTGTTTCTAGTGGGGAACTTGTAGCAGAGGGAATAGCCTGATCCCCTGCAGCACTGATCGGTAAAAATGGTGGGGGAGGAGGGGGAGGGGGCTGTGCCACTGCTGTGTGCTGCTTTATCAGAGCATTCACAGCCCCAGGAGGGATGGGAGGTGCAGGGGGCGCTGGCGGCGCAGGTGGCACTGCCCCTTGCAGTCCCCTACGTCTCGTTAGAGTGGAAACTTTCTGCGGGAGTGGTGGCACGATGTCCACTGTCTCGCCGCCACTTCCCGCTATGACAGCCCTCTGTGACCTCTCTGTCACCATGGCGGCTTCCACCAGCTGATTGTTGCCACCGTAGCAATCGTCACTACCAGAGCTGGACCTGTTACTATGTCTCCGATCACCACGACGCATCGACTCGGAATTATGATGTTTCCGTGATCGTGACGTAGTCCGCCGTCTAGCTTCGTGAGATTCGGAGTTGCTCTTCCTGCCCCCCTCGCCCTTACTACGTCTCATGGATGATGTGCGGGCGTGGGTGGGCGTGTTGTTGTTGTTGTTGTTTACAAGACTGGTAATGTTGATGTTCTGCTGACTCGACGATAACGCAGCTTCAAGACGTTGTACTTTCACTTTCTCACGAATCAACTCTTTTGATAGATCCTCCAGTCTGCATCTCATATCCGATAGCTGAAATTAGTGACTGATTGTAAACACTAGATTGTTATACTTGTTTACACTACACTGTGTACTATTATACACGGCAGATTGCATTGTTTACACGCCACACAGTACCATGTACACCGCGCGCGGTATACCATAACATTAGCGCGCGGCAACGCGCGTGGTTTAATTAGTTCACAGCACGAAGCTACCCACAAAATACGACACACGCCATACGCGAAGTTTCTGTTTTGGCGGCATAAAACAGTCTGAGTGTGCCAGTGATAGCAGCTTCTATCACTTGTTTGCCTCCCACTGTCAGTGGGTGGCAAACAAGTGATGCTAGCCATTCCATGGTCTATAGCCCTCCAAATACATCACAAATACCTCATTATGTGTGGAATCATGGGATCCAAGCAATTGCTGTTGCTTCTCAGCGAGTGCCCGTGTTGTTTCCTCTTTCTGTACGAGTTTATCACGGAGCAACCTGCACTCCTCCTGCAGTAACCCTGATGTTGCGTGAGCTGCCTCCAGTTTCCGAGTTAGGGCTGGGATATCAATACATTTGTCACGCCACTCTCGCATTGCTTTGTGCAGACATGTGGCGCTTGTTGGTACACCCTCTAGTATACTCTCTACGTTCAATTCTAGCTCAACCTGCAGTAGTTGACAATAGTATTCCATACTGTGTGTGTGTGTGTGTGTGTGTATGTGAGAGAGAGTAATCACCAGATATATCTCTC